>APFE030785926.1:0-60528 GCA_000404065.3 Pinus taeda | reverse complement strand
TATTATTTAATATGAAAATAGGAAATAAAAAATTACCCAGTTATATATTATAATAAAACATTATATATATAAAAAAATGTCTAACTCCATATCATCAACATTATATAAAATACTAAAACATTATATATATAAAAATCTTCTAACTCTATATCATCAACATTATATAAAATATTAAAACATTATATATAAAAAATCTGTAACTCTATATCGTCAACATCATATAAAAAAATAATGAAATATGGCACATGGCCTCCATGCGGGCCACCACTTGATGAGAAAGCAGAGATGAGAAAGCAGAGCGAGCTGCGACAAGGGTTCTACCATCGTACCATCGGTGGTTCTCCCATATATCATTTAGATTGGAGCTCATTCAGTCACTATTCATGTTGCTCTCCCTTCCTGCTATCGATATGGAATGTTTGAGCCTGAATCAAGGCTTCTGCCTTCGGTGCTTCTCCCATATCTCACGCTTCTACCATCGGTGGTTCTCCCATATCTCACGCTTAGTAAATTGGAGATTCATTCACTATTGATGTTTATATCTCATGCTTAGTAAATTGGAAATTCATTCACTATTGATGTTTGTAGCTCTCCCTCCCTGCTATCGGTCTTACTTGCCCACCTTATGGCTTGGTCATATCGAGCCTTAATCGAGTCCCCACGTTCGGTCAAGGGAAATGAATGAATGAGGTAATCTGTTTTCTTGATTTTCTTTGGAGCAGAAGGACGATTTTGACATTTTGATATGCATGTGGCCGATGAATTGAAAGTGGAGTTACACAGGTGATTGTTTTCTTTTTCACTGCCTTTACGAATTTGGTGATCTTTTGTTGTTGTTGTTACGGTGTTCATTTGAAAAATTCAGAGAATTGTAAGTTGATTTCAGCTACTTACTGGGTGGTGCAGTCATGGTAGATACAGAGAGCAGCAGGTGCGAGACGTTATTGGCATTCAAACAGGGTGGCAGCGGTCTAATTTGAGTTGATACGCTTTCAAAACCTGCCCATATCTTGCCTGGTATGTGTATTCTTTGTAGTCGCACATGAGAAAGTGCCATTGACATGTATTTCAGACCATACATACTGTATTTGAGTCTAGTGACCATGACTGCTGAGAGTAATTTGTATTTTCTTGTTTTTTTCCCGTTTGCTGTAGGAAGACCAGGCAAATTCTCACAATTACCGCTTTCTGCTCTGTTTCTCCACAGGAATTTTAACACAGCGGAAACATAAATTTGTTTGCTGCAGACAGAGTTTCTCCAACAGACATAAAAAAACTTTGTATTCATATACAAAATTCATCCTCTTTCACTCAGAGGGATTCACCAATAACATTTCATTGCTGTGTGAAAATTACATATACATTTCTCACGCCACTGCGTGGATCCTTTTGCAAAAGAAAATCACTCAAGCACTGCTGTGCTTCCCTTTCTCTCTTACATTACATTTACACTGCTGTGTATCTTTTCATACGCGCTGCTGCGTTCTACACATCTCATATACTTGCACTGTTGCGCTTCTCAGTCTTATCTAACTTAACAAAAAAAACTCAGGAATATATATATGGTTTTACATGCCATACTCCCGTAAAATAAAAAAAATAAAATTTAATGATCTTACTGGCTTTTACTTGTGCCCATACTCCCACTGATAAAAATTAAAAACTTCATCAAAAACTTACCAACCCACAGTAAATTTGCATTTACTGATTTACTGACATAAACGGTGGTAAAGAGACTTTTACTTCACGTCAAATTTATTTGCAGCAGGCTTGTACTTCAATCAGTATTCAAATTGACTTTGGAAACTCATCGGGTCCGAGCTTTATCGCATGGCACACATATATGCAAAAGTGTGCACCCATGGTTTCCCCGATTGCGAAATACTGTGGACCCGATAATCTATCAAAGGAAATTAATACCTTCGTCGGGTCCGGCCCATCGGCGATTGCACATTTGAAAAAAGTTCGCTCCACTTAAAATGCTGATAGCGATACGCTGATGCAATATTGGCGATCGCATATCGCAAACAAAAAAAACTTTATAACACCCGCTGCCATTTCGCCGAACTGCTCACCGCCGAAGTGTTCATCGCTGAAGTCGCTCAGATCGCTTATCGTTGGAGCGCAGTTGAAATTACATTTTCAACACTCCCCTTTAATTTCAACTGCTGGGCATTCAATCATACCCAAACATTTCCTCAAAAATTCAAAGCTTTTCTAATCCAATGGCTTTGTCAAAATGTCTGCTACCTGTTCCTGAGTCCTGCAATGTTCTAGGACAATTTCTCCATTGTTCACCAATTCTCTGATGTAGTGAAACCTTGTGTCGATGTGTTTCATTCTCTTATGAAACACTGAATTATTTGATAATGCAATAGCTGAACTATTGTCACAAAAAATCACTGTTGCTTTTGCCTGCTCTCGGCCTAAACTCCTCAACATTTTTCTCATCCACACTGCTTGGCATGCTGCTGCTGTAGCTGCCACATATTCAACCTCTGCTGTAGACAATGCTACAATGGACTGCTTCTTAGAAGCCCATGAAATGGCTCCTAAACCCATGTGAAAAACATAACCAGAAGTTCTTTTCTGATCATCAACACTTCCAGCCCAATCATTATCGGTGTATCCAACTAAATCTGAATGTTCTGAGACATTATATAAGATGCCAAATCTTTTAGTACCTTTGACATACCTCAGAATTCTTTTTGCTGCTTGCCAATGTGCCTCTTTTGCCCTCTCCATGAATCTGGAAATTAAACTAACAACAAACATTATATCTAGCCTAGTTGCTGTTAAGTACATGAGGCTGCCAACTATACTCTTATATAAGCTAGGATCAAAATCCTTACTGCTGTCCTCCTTGCTGAGTTTTAATCCCATTACTGTGGGAGTGATCGCTGCCTTGCATTCTTGCATATTAAATCTGCTCAATACTTGATTTACATATCTTGCCTGTGAGATAAAAATTCCCTTTTCATTTTGATCTACTTCTATGCCTAAGAAGTATCTCAAGAAACCCATGTCAGTCATTTCAAATTCCTCTTTCATGACTGATTTAAAATTCTTAATGAGCTGATCATCATTACATGTGAAAATAACATCATCAACATATAAGACAACAATTAAAATTTTACCATCTTTTTCTTTGATGTAGACGGTGGGTTCTCCTTCACACTTGTCGAATTCATTATCCAATATATATGAATCTATGCTGCTGTACCATGCTCTTGGCGCTTGCTTCAGCCCATAAAGAGCTTTCTTCAATTTGCACACTTTGTGCCTTCACCTTTCTTCTCATAGCCTAGAGGTTGTTCAACATAAACCTCTTCCTTTAACACTCCATTTAGGAATGCTGACTTCACGTCCATTTGGTAGACTTTCCATTTGTTTTGTGCTGCTATGGAAAACACTGCTCTCACGGTTTCCATTCTTGCAACCGGTGCAAAAGTCTCCTCATAATCTCTCCCATACTGCTACTTGTACCATTTGACAACTAGCCTTGCCTTGTGCCTTTCTATCTTGCCTTCAGCATTGCTCTTGGTCTTGTAAACCCATTTCACTCCAATTACTTCTTTACCTTTTGGTAGCTCAACCAAATCCCATGTTTTGTTTCTTTCTATGGCATTCATCTCCTCATCCATAGCTTCTATCCATTTCTTATCTTTAATTGCATCCTCGAAATGAATAGGATCATCAACATGACAAAACAAGGCAAATAAGGAATTCATTCATTCATCATAAATATCACTTAGATTTCTAAACTTCTTACCTCTTTCATTTGGTGTGCAAGTGCTTGAAGACGCACTTGAATTTCCTCCTTGTGGTGTGCTTGGAGAAGCACTCTCATTTATCCTCAATGGTGTCCCTTGCTGTCCTTGTGTTGACGTCGCTATTTGGGGATGCATTTCAGCGACCTCCTCATCATCTTCATCATGAGACAAACAGTTTTTAACATTCACTGTTTTCTCTATGATTCCATCCCAAGCTTCCTCTTGAATGAATTGAACATCTCTGCTGATGAAAAACTTCTTGGTTGATCGGATATACAACATGTAGGTTTTGGATTCCTCATTGTATCCAATGAAGATACATTTATCCCCTTTGCTGTCCAACTTCCTCCTTAGCTGATTTGGAATGTGTGCATAGGCCACACATCCAAAAACTCTCATGTGAGTGACTCCTTGCTTTCTTCCACTCCACGCTTCTTCAGGCACTCTGTTCATCACTACTTTTGTAGGACACCTGTTCAAAATATACACTGCACAATTTACAGCTTCAGCCCAATAATCATTTGGCAAATGCTTTGCCTTCAACATGCTCCTTGCCATATCCATGATGGTCCTATTCTTCCTTTCAGCAACTCCATTTTGCTGTGGGGTGTACCTAGCTGTGAATTGCTTATTAATTCCATTTTCTCTACAAAATCGTAGAAACTCCTTGGAGATATACTCACCTCCTCTATCAGTTCTCAAAACTTTAATGTGCAACTCGCTTTGGTTTTCCACAAGTGCCTTGAAATTTCGGAATTTCTCAAACACTTCACTTTTGTTTTTAAGAAAATATACCCAAGTTTTTCTTGTAAAGTCATCAATAAATGTTAGGAAATATTGGCTGCCTGCTAATGATGGAGCTTACATCGGTCCACATAAATATGAGTGGATGATCTCTAAGGGTGCCTTTGGCCTTATGCTTTTACTTGATGGAAAACTTTATTTATGTTGTTTCCCCAAAATGCAACCTTCACATAGGCTGTCTGGTTTCTCTATCAATGGTAATCCTTTCACCATTCCTTTTCTACTTAACAAGTTTAGACCTCCAAAATTGAGATGTCCAAATCTCAAGTGCCACAACTAATTTTCATCCTTTGGCACGCTTTGGAAGGCCTCTTGGGTAACTGCTGCAATTTCATTTTTGTTTTTCAAATCTGCCCTGATCCTAAGAGGGAACATCTTGTTCCTTGTCATCTTCACTTCAGCAATGCATCGTTTGCTGGGTGCTATATCCATGATGGTACACACATCATTCACAAAGAAAACATTGTAACCCTTTTGAACAAGCTGTCCAATACTCAAGAGGTTACATCTCATTCCGGGGACATAATAGACATCTGCTATGGTTTTCCTTTCTCCTTGCTTTGTAAATATTTTTACCTCCCCTTTTGCCATAACAGAAATTTTGCTATCAGTTCCTAGTGTGACTTCTGATTTCATATTTTTATCTAGGGCAGAAAAGAGAGCTATTTCCTGTCATATGGTCGCTGCAACCTGAGTCTAAAATCCATATGTCTTCACTGTTTGTTTCAGCCATGTTACAAGCTAACAACACATTAGTTTGGCTGATGTTCTCTCTAGTAACATTTGCATTTTGTCTATTACTCATATCATGCTGCTTCTTCCTACATTCACTGGCATAATGCCCATATTTTTTACAATAATAACATCGGACATTGGATTTTTCATACCTTTGTCCTTGAGCATTATGTTGTTCTCTTTGTTGGCTGCTGCCTTGGCCTTGGTTCTGATTTGAATTGCTGCCTCTTCCTTGAGCATTTGCTGGACTGTTCCTTCCACCTCTGTTCTGGCTTTTGCCTCTTCCTCTCTTGTTTCCTCTGCCTTGACCTCTTCCTCTTCCAAAGGACATCTGGGTCTTGAAGGCTTGCTCTAGAGATGAGTTCTGATTCCTACTCAATCTCTGCTCATGTGTTATCAGTGATGCATGTAGCTCATCAACTGAAAAGGTTGAGAGATCCTTTGTCTCTTCAATGGTGGTGACAATAGCATCAAACTTTGAGGGTAAGACCCTCAATATTTTCTCCACAATCCTCCTTCCTTCAATGGTTTCTCCATGAGTCCTCATCTGTGTGATCAAACCAATTACATGTGTGAAGAATGAGTCAATGTTGTCTGACTCCTTCATGTTCAGATTCTCAAAATCTCTCCTCAACAATTGTAGTTTTGCTGTCTTCACTTTCTCCATGCCTTGATAGGCAGTCTTGAGGGTTTGCCATGCTTCCTTGGATGTATTAGCAGCTGCTATCCTTGGAAACACACTCTGGTCCACTGCCTGATACAAAAATACAAGGGCTTTTGCATCCTTCTTCCTATTGGTCTTTAACAGATCTTTCTCTCCCTGAGTTAATTTATTAAACTCATTATCATTTGCTGGTTCATCAAACCCATCTTGAACTAATTCCCATAAATCTTGACAGGAAAAGAGGGCTTTCATAGTTATTGACCAATAATCATAGTTCTTCCCATTGAACTGTGGGAGCTGGGTGTTAAACATACCCATACCAGTGCTTGTGCTGGTCATTCCTTGCATCCTCAGCTATGCTTCTAAATCCTTGACTGTGTATTTAAAAACAACTGACTGCTGCTACCAAAAGACTCCTCCCTTCAGCTTCTTTGTTGTCTTCAAAGAGCCTAAGCCTGCTCTGATACCACTGTTGGTGATTTTTAAGGGGAAAATCCCAAAAACACAAAAATAAAACACAGAGGCAATGCTCTGTTTCCTTTGCTCCAAGATCTTTTTGCACAGAGGAGCCTTTTAAAAAAAATTACACAAAACAGAGTATTCCACCACCATAAAATGATTTCTATTCATTAAACAAAAACACTTACATATTCATCCTCTTTTACTCAGAGGGATTCACCAAAACATTTTAACAAAATTACTCTGCCTCCTTTGAAATTTTACACCACTGTGTGTAAATATTTCATTTACAATCACTGCTGTGTGAAAACAAAAATTACAGGGATTTACAGATTTACCTTTTCACTGCTGTGTGAAACAATTCATGGTTTTTAAAACAAAACTACCCCTGGTTTTCTTCATTCACTTCTCCTCCTGCACTGCTGTGCATTCTTTGCATTTCTTACATTACAAAAAAGAAGGGATTTTTAGGCTGCTGTGTTTTTACCATTTTCCTCACAAAACATTTCAACCCCAAACAAAAAATATATTCATACTCCTGTGCGTTCCTGGTTTTCATTCGCTGCTGCGAACTCGGGTTCTCCTCCTCCCCGTGTGCAAATCACAACATAACTTGGAGTCAACGCACATACAATACATATTCGAAATAATAAAAAAAACTTACCTTACATTATTACGCCCATATTTCGGTATGCCCTAAGTATTAATGCGCGCCGTAAAAACATTAAAAACGTTACCAAAAAAATGTCATAACATTTAACATTAGAGTATGGGCAAAGTGATACTTCAACATTTAAGTTTAATCAGACCCCATGTACCTTCCTCGCGATCGAACGGCGGAGATCATTCCTTTTGATCGGAGGCATATCGGATGGGGTGTTTTAACTGACTTTTATCGTCCGAAAAGTGCTTGAGGGTGATGTCACGCCAATCCACGTGCCTCTTCCAAATTGCATCGGAGCCCCTTCGTATGGAAACCTCCTTAAGCCAAAAGTGGTGCGATATGGTTGTGAGTGGTTTATGGTTTTCTGCTAGATGGTTTTGACTTGGTACCGCGTGGTTGAAAGCTGGCCCGCGCGCACAGTGAAATTACAAATTTCAACATCTCCTCCTTCACAGTGCAACTCTGTTAAGATTCTCGGATAGCATTCATCATTTCTGGTTTCTTTTTATTGTAAATGAAAGATGGCAGTGTGGAAAGGCGAGTATTATGTAATTAATCGATTCAATAAAAATTTGGCTTCCTTGCTTTATGCACAGTCTTTATATTGAATTTCTGTATCGACTTCCCGATTACGTCCTGGATAGATGCATATAAGAAGAGAGCACCGTCGAAAATTATACAAGAAAATAATACTTCAATATCAGGTTTTTATACTTCAAACTTTTTTTAAAAATTTATACCAGCGAAATTATATTTAGAAAGCCGTTTAATAAATTTCCACTAACTTGAGAGTTCTAAATATGGTGCCCATGAATTAGATTTTACCGGAGTTTGTAGTGGCATACAATACATCTTTGAATAATATTACATGTGATCTTTGAATAATATTAATGTTAGATCTAAATATTGTGTTAATGAATTAGGTTTTATTAGGGTTAGTGATTCATATTTTGTTCATAAAATAATAATAAATTACGCTGTAAAATATTAGGTGTTTATACTTATTTTTTTTTTATTTTTAATTAACTAGCGAAATTATAATTACAAAGTTGTAAAATAAATTTGGCTGCCTTTTAAATATGATGTTCATAAATTAGATTTTATTGGGGTTTGTTGCCCCATACCATTAATCTTTGAATAATATTAAATGAAGTTTTAATTGTTAATAATATTAATGCTAAATCCAAATATTATTTTGATGAATTAGGTTTTGTTAGAGTTAATTATTGATATTTTGTTCAAATCAGATTTTATTCATGAGTTAGGTTTGATTATGGTTAGTTTTAGATATTGGGCTAGCAAGTTATATTTTATTAAAGTTAATTAGGAATTGTTGTAAAATTAGGGCTCATGTACAAATTAGATTATATTAAGATTAATTAGAGTCGTTATGGCATATTATACGATGAATCCATATTAAATCAAGATTTAAAATTATTTTTAATAATATTAAATTATAGCTAAGTGGGGATTATGTTGTATTTTTAATAACATTAGATTAGAATTTAGTGGGGATTATGATGACTACTAAAAGATTAATGTTTACTTAATTAAACTTAAATAAATAGGACTTCTATTTCTCTCCGTTATCAACACTGGGCTTTTCGTTATACTGATTGTCCTAAGAAATTTAAAATTAAGATAATTTTTTAGTTATATAGAAAATAATTAAAATTAAGATAATTTTTAGTTATATAAACATAATTAAAATTAAATTGATATTTTAAAATAATTTTATTAAAAATGATCGAAAAATTAATTTCTTTATAATTTACTATGTAAACTATTTAACTTAGGTTTGATAATACATTTTAACAATATTAAATAGATATGTTTCACTAATTATTTAAAATTAATTTTTTTTAATGTGTATAATTAAATTGATACTTTTTAATGTCTGTGACCAAACATGGGAATCATCCAATTAAACGGTCGATTTGGTGTGCTAGTGTCATCGTTGCCACGGTTTGCACAGATTTTGTGGGAACAATGGAGATTTGAATGAACACATCCCCATGGGGATACTTGCGCGCCCTAGATGACATTATCAAAGGCGATCGATGCTCAATATACGCTGGTGACCGATTGTGCAAAATTAGTGCGAGACGTTCCAAGTATGTGGTCCCATAGTTAACAGGTCTCGTATTTAATTGTAGATGGCACTATATATGTTTGAGAATTATTCTAAATATAATTTCGACAGCACTATATATACTTTAGAACTGTTCTAAATATAATTTATTCAGTTGAAAAAATAAAGCTAATTAGGAAGACGAACGATAATTAACGTAAGAGAGAGCACGCAAAATGTAGAAGGCAGTGAAGAGGAGAGTGTGAATACAATTGGGAATAATGAGGCGATTACTAAAGCTCCTGCATGTGGGAACCCTAGGGAATATATAACGTATAGAATTAGAAACTATGTGAATAGTAAGAGAGGCGATCTGAGTATAGAGAGACTTATAGGCTGCGCACAGATTTATGTGAGAGGCTAAGTGAAGGATTTGCAAAAATAATCCAGAGCGCAGCTACACTGTATTGAAAATGTCCATGGCTTCCGGATAAGCGTAGATGCGATGCTAGGTTTAGGGTTTCTGCATTCGCCCAGTGGAAAGTAACCGCCAACGTTCACATTCTTCCGGCCTGTCGTACCACCATACACTGAGCTTTACTTTATTTCACTCGTCCCTCGGGATTGTTTACATAACGAAGATGATGAAGAGCGACTAAGCTAGGGTTTTCCGTGAGCGCTAGGGTTACATGTTTTCCATGAGCGCTCCGTAAGCAGGATTATGAAGAGCGATGAAGCTAGGGTTACAGCAGGGTCTAGGGTTCTATCTTAAGGATTCTGTGCCAAGATCTTGCAGTTGTAATCAAATATCACTGGTGAATGGAGCATAATCCGGTGGAGGTCTAGCAAATCTGGTCCAATCCAACAGATAATCTAGGCTTTTTTCAACAACCCCTAACCAGACAATTGGGGACAGAGATCAGGCCCTTGGAGGAAGATGGCATTGTCGAACTTTTGTGTCAGCTTGCGACTGGTCAGATATGATGTAGAACAGATCTGGCCCCTCCAAGTGAATAGCCGGCCATGGTCGCATTGCCTTGGCATTGCATTCAAGCTCGACACAGAGAAGACTGAGGCATGTACATTCTTGAAAGATCGCTTGGGTCAGGGAAATCATCCCCACATTCGTAACCATTAAAGAAAGATCGCTTGGGTCTCGGCGTAGCGCCACCCCGCAAGGGCCCTCGCCTGCACCTCGACCGGGCCGCAGGTCGATTCCCCGGAATCCGGACAACGCACCGTCGGTGGGGCTGGGAAGGCCCGGGGTGGCCCTGCGCGGGCGAGTGGGAGGCCGGAGGGCCGGGAGGGGGAGCGGCACGCGGAATCGACGCCTGTCGAAAACTCTCCCTGTTCGAACTATCTTTGTTTTATTCAAGTGAACCATCATTGTTTTAATGTAATTATGATATTGGGATAATATGTATAATCTGAGAAACGTAAATTGATTTAAAAATAGTTGCATTTAAATATCTAGGCTACATAATGTTATAATAAAAATGAAATTTAATGTTAAAAATATTAATAGATATATTTTATAAATAAAAAATCATTAATAAAATTTTATTTACATATATAATAATATGATTTAAATAATTTGTATGGTGTTTAAATTAATTAAATGGAAATATCTATATAGGTATGTGTTGGGTATATAATGTTATAATTGAAAATGAAATTTGATTTAAAAATGTTATAATATATTTTTATAAATGAAAATGAATTGAAATTTAAAATATTAATAATAAATTTTATTTTATTAGTATGATTTAAATAATTTGTATGGCGTTTGAATTAATTAAATGAGAATAAATTAAAATTAATTAATAAAGTGAGTGTTTTAAAATTTTAATAAAAAATAATTATTTTTTAAAAAATTTAGATTTTTATTTATAAGTATTTTATGTAGTCCATATATGTCATAATTGAGAAAAAAAAATTCATACATAATATATCATGTCATAATTGAGAAAGAAATATGTTTTTGAATAGGTAATGTGTTTAAGTTAATTATATGGAAATAAATTGCAATTGAAAATATTTATAAAATATTTATTATTTTGAAATTGTTTTTATTAATAAAAATTATATTATATTTGTGATATACATTTATAAAATAATTAATATTAAATATTTTGAGATTGTTTATAATAATATTCAATATATTTAAGAGACCAATTTTATTAAAAATATTTTTATCATTTAATTTTAGACTTTATTATAATGCGAGATAAAAAGCTTTGGGTTTTATTATAATGAAAGATAAAAAAGACTTTATTTATGAGGTATAGATCATGGGTTTGTGTGTGGTTTTAGTTTTTACTAGGTCAAAGCTTCAAATTTTATGGGGAGAGGTTGAGGATGGCAGAGCCACTTTTGGGCGTACAAGCTCTACCTAGCTTCCCACATGATAGCATCCCACTTGTGAATTGTTCTTCCATCCAGCGTTAGTAGTGAGATGTTGTTCTTCCATCTAGTGTTAGTGGCGATAACATCTCACCCATGGATTGTTCTTCCATCCAACATTCGTGGCTCAGGTAGGTTTTGCCACATGGAATTGAATTTCAATATGTTTTTTTTTTTTTTTTAATTAATATGTCATTGTACTAATTTACTTCGTTATTTTTTTGTGCTTGATAATTAGGTACAACACTAACATGCTTCCTTCAAAAAGGGAGAAATTGCATTGCAATTGAGAAAGATCCATTACAATGCAATTTCATTCAGCAAGGAATTAATGCTTTTCAATTTCTTCCAGATGAAATGCAAGAAATTGGGTTGAGGAAAGGGGACTTTAATGAATCATGTGTGGCAAAAAAGGCAAAGGAACCCCAACCACCATTACATGGAATGTTTGGAAAGACATATATTGGGAGATTTGCAGACATCAAAGACCCATTAGAAGAGGAAATTGTGCAAAAGGAAGCAGAAAATATTGTGGAAGATGACAATGATGAAACTCTAGAGGACGAAGAGTTTGGATTACGTGACATTGTTGATTAAATTTAAGTTATGCCTGGAAATCAAGCTTTGCAATGTTTTGACTCTGACATTTCAAGAAAAGAATAATCAATGATTTAAAGTTGTTATGTGTTCAATATTTGTAATTTGTGATTTTCGCATTGATTTTTAAGTTAATTATTATTTTTTGAAAAAAAAGTTGTTATTATTATTTTTTTGACATGAAATTCATAAAAAAAACTATTATTTGACGATTTTTAGTTAATATTTTTGTATAAAAATTGTGATTTTGACATGTTAATTCTAGCAAAAAATTATCAAAAAGTTTAGTTTTTTTGTTATATTTATGTTAAAGATGTTTATTTTTATGTCCATTGTTAAAAAATGTTGTTTTTTAGAAACAATTATTTCATGTGGATTGAAAAATTAATTAAGGATGTATAAATATGTAGATTATCTAAACTTCAAACTATCGACTTTCTAATTTAAAAATGCAAAACAATAAAACCCCCCCTAAAAAAAAAAAAAAAAATTAAGATAGAGAACAAGAAAATATGAATAAGATGACGACTTCAAAAAATATCAAATTTAGAAAATAATTTTTCACATTTCACACACTAGAAAATTTAAAGTCAAAAAATAGGTCTTTTAAAAAAAAGGTGTGATGCAGAATACTCAATTTTTAAAATCAGCATGAAAATCACTACCATTCTAAAACTTGATTTCATCCTTGAACATGAAAAAAAAATTAAAGTTCCAAAAACCATGTTCTAAAAAAAACATGTGTATTCTGCATCACTACTTTTGAAAATCAAGTCATTTTTTTGCTATCTCTACGAAACGGGTAACAGTATCAGTTCCCGTTTCAAAGTTTACATTGTTCATGTCGAAATTCTTGCAAATTCTCCACAAATCTACCTCTGAGATCTATGTACAAAATCTGACTATAGATTAACTTGATAATGCAATATACCAAAGCAAAATACTATAATCTACTTCTACTATCAAACTTATGGAAGCTTAAAGATTGAGCTGAATCAGAGTTGAACACATATAACCATGAGAAGAAGAATCAATGCACGTGAAACACATAAAATACTCAGGGGAAAGCCTCAGCTAAAAAGCCCACTATCTATATTATCATACAAGGTGGAAATACATCAAAATTATATAAAGCCTTAGCTCTCACAGCTAGCCAGCTCTCACTACAATCCTCCTAGATGCTCACAGGCAATTAAAGCTTCTCAGAAGCCTTCTCCTCTGCCCTCCAAGCTCATATTTTCTTGCGCAGTTTCCCCTGGGTGATCCTCCTGTTACCAAGTGGAACACTGATCTCTCACACTGATCTCACACCCTATAAAACTACATAATCCTCAAGGAACCTTACCTTGACTACATGGATGAGTTTCCTTTATAGGAAAACACATGCAACTGATAGTAACCTATCCATGACATTTAGCTCAACTGGGTCTTTCTCAGAGTAGACATGCATGAGTTTCTGATGAGAGAATCTTCAGTTATCTGGAGTACACTAGTTGAGTGCATGCATGCATCAACTAACTAATAACTCACAATTAGTTCCTCAAATAGTTTGGAACTAATTTAACTAGACTTAACTCAGTAAATTGAGTTAACTAATTAACTCAAATATAACTCAATCTTATCTCCTTAATTAAGGGATAATCTCCTCAATTTAAGGGATAACTGTTCCATGACTTCAAAAAGACTTCTAACTTGAATTTATCCAACTAATTAATCCATAATGAATTAATTAATTAATTCCAAGTAGCTACTGACACTAAATTCGAATTTAATTCACAATTTAATTCAAGGACAAATTAAAATTCAAATATTCTGGATTCTATTTTTATCATTTCTTGTTGTTATTTTCAACAAAAGGTTGTATGGTGAGAATGAGATTTGGAGACCCTTTGTGCTGAGATTCAGAGGAATCAAGTAGTGAGAGGGATTTTGGCACGATATGTCATGCTAAGTTTTTTGGAGAACCCTTTGATGAGGGTTGGTGAGCCCTTTCTATCAATCATAGTGAGTAACTAGGACCTAGACTAGGAGGCCTTTGTATTATAGGGGCATAGGATCGATATCATGATCTAGGACATATATTTTCTAACAGGATTTCCTCGTTGGGCATAGTGGGGCAGATACATCCAGTACTGCCTTGTGGGAGGCATATAGGTGAGTTTCTTTTATCACCACTATGTACTGGGGGGTCATGCAAATGGCACGACCATTCAGATCAGTGACCTAGAGATGCTTGCGACACGAGCTACAGCCGCAACACTATTGCAGATCTTGGGTAGTCATGCCTTCCACCATATCATTGGGGGGCAGATGATGCTGGTGGAGAGTGTGTTGGAAGTGATTTATTATGGGTGGGCCCATATGATGTTGTCATTTGTGAAACAATAGTTGAAACTATGAAGACATAGGACCAATGATAATTGTTCTTTTAGGGCAGTGTTATGCTCATTCTTCTTTGATAATATCCCCACATTCATCCTCATGTACGCATCCATCATTGGGGGCCACAGTAGCCCAGGATGCGTCCTTGGGGGAAGCTATTGTGATGAGGTGGAGGAATGGGAGTCGAACAAGTTTTCTGACATGAGTTTTTCACACATTGGGACTAGATGCCACTGTACATAGATGATTAGACATATAGTGGAATGAACTATCAAGGGGAACTTGACTTACCACTTCCGTCGGGACGAGCATGGGGTCCAAATGGTAAGTGAAAGTTGTTTTATATTTGATGGATTTATATTTTAAGAAATATTTGTATGTGGTACTGGCTTATAAACTTTGTGGTATGCAGATATAACATTGGTGAGGCTGGAAAGGTACACGAGATGAGACACAATGCCTGGGGCTACAGATCAGGGTGGGGCCACATTACAACAGAGATCAGGTAGTGATGCTCTACTGGAGGATCTCCAATGTAGATTCGACATGCTACTGATCGAGGTGATAGAGTGTATGTGGCATGATTTAGAAGATAGGTATACAGATGAGTGCACTTACGTTCCCTTAGAGTGGCGAGGAATCACAGGACACATTGCTATGGCCAGTCAGCTAGTACGAGACCTACGAGCTGGTCGGATGGAGCCATTGGCTTGGGAGGCTCCAGATGATAGTGATTAGGCATAGTGACATGTGGGCCCCCATTTTTTTTGTGATAACATGTGAATGGGCATGTCGAATGTATTTAGAGTAGTAGACTCAAAAATTTGTATTATGATACATATTTATGGTTATGCATCTTGTGTGACGAATTTGTTTTGCCATTTATTTCTAGATGTCTTCTTGGATGTGCATGTGATAAATTTAAATCTAAAATTTTATTTGCAATGGTATATACATAGTTATTTTGGGCTATAGGAACATGACCACATGTAATGGATTCAAATTCATGTGCCAAAAGCTTAACTCGTAGATATTTTCTAAATAGCACAAGATTATGCACATGATAAACATTGTTCAATTGCATGAAAATTAGAAAGGAAGCAAGACAAACAAGAATGTGAAGGATGAAATGATCTAGGGAATCGACTAAAAAACCTATCACAACATCATATTTAGCTTGGTTATTGGTGACAAATTCAATGAAAACATCATTGGAGTTGATTAACAAATGCAAGGGGATGAAAATGGCCCAAGCTGCCGAGGCTAGATTCCTATTGAAGTGACTTGCACCATTGGCATAACCAATATAAGGTGTGGATGATGGATCCATCTGAAAGATTCAAGAATACAATGTATAATATGGTGGGGAATGCAAACTACCTAAATTCTAGTCAAAAGAAAGAGATACATGCATTTCAATGGGAAATGCTATGGGTAAAATTTCTTGAGGTAGAGTGCATTGCGAGGGTTGGGAAGGATTTATCCTTTTGGATCATCTAAAAGGTACGCCCCTTTCCCCAAACACTTACAGATGATGTAAGGTCCTAACCATAGTGTTTCAAACTTTCTATGCCCTAGGACATCATGAGCTTGGTCATAAACAAGAACAAGGTCGCCTTGGTGGAAGGTACGAGGGTGGAATTTTCAGTCATACTAAGCTTTGGTGTGCTTTTTTTCCACTTTGATGGTTTGCAATGCAACACAGTGGTATTCCTTGTCGTGCTCAAGCTTGATAAGTCATTTTTCTAAAGGTTGGGTGTCCGAGAGGAGTTCGATGACAAGGTGGAGGGAGAGGATTTCACACTCAATCAGAATGGAAGATGGGGGGACCAGAGGAAGAGAGACCACATGATGAAGAAGAGATACCTGAGGCATCTTCATGAGAGAAAAGGTTCACATACGCATCATTAAGGTTGGGAGATATATGACTAGTAGATGGGAGATCTACCGATGTTGAGACCGGAGTGTTCGTCAAAGAAGGTTGAACAAAATCCTAATAGGAGACATGAAGGGAGTTCCAATGCATCAATCTCATGGATGATGACATGTAGTGAATGGTAGTGGTGCTATTTGTCATCTCGACATCAGGGGGAGGGATCAAGAAGGGTGGTTGAGAGACTTCCTATTTTGGCATAGGGGTGGGACCAAAATCCACGGGTAGAGGAGAAGTGAAATCACTATGAGCTGCCTCTAATTCACGAAGCACTTGAAGTGTATCATGAAAATATTTGAGACAGGGATGTTGATGAGAATAATGGCCATAATTATCACACAAAGCACAAGGGTGATTCGTGCACAATGAGATGTTCTTCTTATCTGACTCACGTAAGGTGACATGGACCTCTGGAATGTTAGAATCAGGGAAATTATTAGTGACCACATTCTTGATATGAGGGAGATCAGGGCAATTATTGGTGGCATCGCCAAAAAAATCTTACAAAGCGCATGGAGGAATAGGCTTTAGCAACTTGGGAGGAGCTAGAGTTGTTGGGGGTGCCTTGTCTTTGGTTCCCTTTTTCTATGCTTTTCCCCCCTTGTCGGATGCTTTCAAAAAAGGAGTATGTTGATGTTGAGGTTCTTGTGGCACTGAAGCAAAGGTAGGGGTAGGAACAATAGGTTGGACCGGGGTCAAATCAGTGTAAATTTTGAGTTAATTGGGGGGAGTGTTTGCGAGAGGATCAAAGTACCAGACTAGGATCCTCAAGGTAATCTGAGGTAAACTTGACGTAGCCATAATAAATGTAGAATAAACTTTTAGGGGTGGAAATAAGAATGGTATATGACCAGAAGGATAATGACCTAGAGGAACTACTTTGATATGGTTAAGGCTTAGGGGAACGGTTCCAAAAAGAAAAGGATTAGGAGAGATACCCGCAGAAGGAAATGGTCCTAGAGGAATAGTACCTGAAGGTTGAGTTTAGTTGGAAATAGTAGGTTATGGAGGTGTTGGCTACTATGAAGGCATACTAGACCATTTATGGGTGGCTTGAGATGCTTGGAGCATGCAAGCACTGAATGATCTAGGCTCAGAAGGAGTAGGTTTTGGACCATAATAAGAACCAAGCAAAGTGGAATCTCTATAGACTCTAGGAGAGACACTAGTGGGGGATGAGACAATCTTATTGCCAATCATGGATGAGATATTGGACTGAGGTGAAGTTTAAGATTTGGGATGGTAGTACGTTAACTGATTGACAATGACAATATTTCCATTGTGGGGAGAGCACATCTTATCGTGAACTGCATATGCGACAAATGACATATCATAGGTATAACTACATCCCAAAAGGATTCTGTAATCCAAGTGGGCATCAATGACTTTGATATCAATAGAGACATTGTTGTTGGAGACAGTGATCGGAAAATTGTGATATAAGCCAAGGGGATGTGAAGGATGACCATTATAAGCATGAAGAGTGATGGTGGATGGGGACATATCCAGGGAACCGAGTCGCTTCCAAACACTAGAAGCCATCACACAGGTGGAGACACCTTCATCTATGATAAACTATTGAATAGTGGCACTTCTACTGGAGATTGGTATTTTAAATGCAACAGATAAAGGTAGGGGAGGATTTTCTGAATTTTCAACATGAAAAGCAATCATATGATTGTCTTGGGGATTCATAACATGCAAAGTAGAGAGTATAGTTTTTTTTTGGGATGGGCATGTTTGAAGAACTTCCAACATTGACATGGCAATAGGAGACTATGCCAAGTCATTTACTATGTTATAGGTATCGATGGCTTTAGTAGAAGCAATGTTTCAGCGTAACGAGCCTTTTGGGGTCTTGGGAATAACCTCTACCTTAGGTAGAGGGATATGTAAGGTTATGTTGAAGCCCCGAAAATCAGGTCGACAACAAGGGGGATACCCACCCGGTCCGGACCTTGGTTGGCAGCTCCTTATCCGTTTGGTATAGCGGGTCCGACTAGGGATAATGGGACCAGTTTCCCAATCTAAGGGTGTGTGTGTGTGTGTAGAGTTGGATGAAGCTGATCTAAGAGTACTTAAAGCTAATTTAATTCAGATTCTTAAACTAACTCTATGCTATTGTAATCTAATGAGAAACAACACATCTAATCTACACTAACCCGGGGTGTATATCTTCTATTATCCGATCTAAAGAGATTTCAAACAATAACTGGTAATAAAGATCTTTCAGCTATCATAAGAATAGAATTCAATTAAGATAAACCACTTTGCATAAGAATTTAGGCAAAACAGTTGTGAACAGCATATCACTTAATAAGTTATTCATATATCAGACATAAATAAATGACTCCACTGTACAAAAGTGCCAAATGGTAACTCATACATTCATGCAATAACATATAAACAACTGAAAACTGTATATCACTTTAAGAATATAAGCTGAAATGGCCAAGAGATAAAAGTACCATTTATGACTAATCCTACTCATAAACTTCAAGCAAAACCAATTTATCTCTACTTGTTCTAACATCTACTAAGAGTACAAAAGTGCAATATCAGTAGCAGACATCAAATGCAAGCATTGATAAATCTTGATCCATCCATTCATCAAAACCTCCTCTGAGGGTGCAGAAGTGCATGTTCCGAGGACAAGTTTTTGACAAATTTCTGGACCCTTCTCTAAATGCATGAGAAGGGTTAAAATACTACTTCCTAATTCTAATAATAGTGTCTTTACAAAATTTAGGATGTGGTTTTCAAATGACCGTCCTTTTTCTAATCTAATAAAAAGAAAAAAGAAATTTCTAAAATAAGGCTACTTCTGAACTTGGTCCTTAAAACTGCAAGTGTTCATCATGGGCTTGAGAAGAATCGGTTGGCTGACTTCTGCGCTGAGCTGGGATGCGAAAACAGAATCTATGAGAGCTGGCACTACTTTTTCGGCTGTGTTCATGATGCATTTCACAGTCATGCCCAGTAACACTCCCAATTTAACCTATTCAATGCCTGGATCGCTTTTCCCTTTTCCTGCGCCTTCTGCTTCCATTCTGCTTCCAGTTGTAGTTTATTTGGTAGGTACCCCGGGGTGGTCTCTTTGATTAAGTTGTCTCTATGTAAATTCTCATTTACACAGTCGATAAGAATGTTTGCTTGCGTGGCCACTGTCTCCGCTGCTTGTTCCACCTGCCTGATTTGATTGTCCCATTTATTAAAGAGAAATTCTTTATGACTCTCGTTTATTCTGGGTGCATTTGCTCTTTTCCCTTCCTCTTCATCCTGCCAAGCTAAGTATTCTGTCACTCGTCTGTCACTCTGATCATAGTCACTTCACAATTCCGCCACTTGATTGGTGATTTTATCGCTCAGCTCGCAATAGTGACTCCACTGTCATATCTTACATCCCAACTCTTCCTGTTGCTACAGAAGTTGCTCATTTAAGTCAATAGATTCCGAAACAAATTCGGCAAGCTTAGGCTCGTCTTTATGCATTTCTTATAAAATTTGCAACTACTTTCCTTTCTCATATAGACTTCTTTGATAGCCTATCTGCATCTGCTGAAAGTCTTCCTGCAACTTCTCGAGTTGTTTGGACGCTTCAATACTAGCATTGGCTTGTTGTAACTGTCATTGTAGTAGCTGTATTTGATTTTCTTGTTCTTTCAACAGTTGCTGAACTTTCGATGCCTTGTCAATAGTTACAGAAGCATATGCTCCTGCGATCTGAGACAACTTAGTGAGATTTTTTGTCGGGTTATTGTTGGGGTCTTTCCATAAGACATCCAAATGTTCAGCATCTTGTGACAATGTATTTTCTAGTTTTCTTTTCTTCCTTTGTCTCCTTACAACTGCTTTATTTTGGGGACTATAGAATACATCCAGTGGGGGAATTTCTTCTACATTAAGTAGAAGCTCAGAAGGTGGAGAGATAGAAATGTGCTCCGTTTCTGTGACACTGTTGACTATGGTCGAAACCACTTCTTGCGTTATCCGTGTCTTGGTCATAGGTGTTCTTGGGGCTTGCCCTTCAAGATTGATCATCTCGTTGAAGGCTTCCCATTCTTTGTCCAGTTCTGTTGTGACGAGTGGCGCTTTAATGACGGGAGGGGGGACGTCTCTTGGCAGTGAGGCGATAACTTGCTGTTGCGACATTGCACTTGACTGAGCTGTATCTTTAGCTGTTTCTTCGCTTTTTCCTTGGTTGCTTCCAGACCCTTTAGAATGTTCAGGCACTCCTTGTGCAATTTTAGATTTAGATTTGGAAGTGCTAGAGTTTCCACTAAGGCTGACGCTTGGAGTTGGTTCTCTGGCAGGCAGTCGCAGCTTCTCTAGAGGAACATTGGCCAGCCTTCTTTCCCTGTATAACATGAATCTTTGGAGGTCATCTGGAGACAACTTCGACTGAGCTTCCCGTAAAACTTCCTGGAGTGAGCTTCTACTTTGAAACAAATCATCAAACGAATCTTTCTTTCCGACAAATACTTTTATTTTGATGTTTGTTTTGAAACCTTGGGCAACATTATTTGGGTCAAATGGCCTTGCTGGAAATTTTAATAATTGTAGACACGTCACATTCTCCACTTTCGTGAAAGCGTGTCCTACATCAAACAATGAGAAGGCCCCACAAGCTACAAGAAACTGAGACCATATGGCCTTCCTCTTGTCTTTTAGGTCTTTGGTCAGGCCGCCTTCTGAGCAAGTTTGATAGGCAATTTCCCGAGCCAAAAGTTTAGCGGGGATATATAGAGGTAGGACATGTGGAGGTACAGTGCTTCCAAACACTCTAATATAAGTGAACCATTCTTCCCTGAACCATCTTGCGATGGGAATGATGTCTATCTGCGCCTCGGGTGAGCACCTCGGGGGGTCTTCATCATACATCATTCTATATAGGGGTAAGATAAGCCCGTGACAAATCTGATAGAAGTGTGGGACAAACTGGGAATCCCATAACATTTTATGATAAACATAAATAGGTAATGGATCCTGGGTAGTCCATTTCCAACCCATAGTGGGGAATTTATACACATAAAAAATAGAATCCATAATATACGCAGACAGATAAAAAGGAGGATAGATCCTTTGAGACAAGGATCTTTTAGACCGGTAATTCATAACAGTCGTGTATAGATTATCAGAAAATATCTTGGCCCAATCCATAATATCGGCATTCGTGGCAGCATCTATTAGTGGTAGCCATTCAGATGAAAATTTATTGATATCCGGCATCCCAAATAGTCTACAAAGCATGGCCGCAGCAAAAAAATATGGAGAGGTGAGGGAACCAGTGCTGTACATACCGTTTTTGTCCTTTTTGAGCGGCTCCCCTTTTATGGACCAATCTTTGGTGGTCTCTGCTAGGTTTGGGTTCTCTGCCGCAAATTTCTTAACGAATTGTGCATTGTAAGTTGCATGCGGTTCAGGAAGATGATACATAAGCTTTAAATCTTGCACGGCGAACGATCCTATGAGCCCATGTCCTTGAACCTTGAATTGTCTGTTGTTCATCTCTGCATTTTTAAGTATCCACTTTATCATATCTGTATATGGAAAAATTTTGGGCCTTGCTGCTATTCGGAGAAGAAATGAACATTCTAGCTCCTAAAGGATGCCTCGGAAGAGCGTTGTGAGCCCGCGACAGTATCAACCTTCACTACTCTAGGATTTTCTTCTTCTAGCAGCCTGTACATGCTTTCCCATGTCGATATTCCTGCATCTCTATTGCAGGCAGTGTCTGTATACAAAGGTGCCATCTCCTTCTTCTTTTCCTTCGCCTTAGAGCCTTGAGCTTTATTTTTCATTCCCATTTGCTCCTGCGTTTGGCTTTGAATTGTCTTAGCTCTTCATTCCTCCAGATTACGAGTGAAGTGGAAATGACTGATTAAGAAAGGTGATGGGAGAGTTTTAAATGCAACAGATATATCAAATATGCCACTGTACGTGAAGTAATTCGTTACAAAATCACGCATCTTCATTTCATTTAATAACTGACAACTAATTCATCTACTATCATTAAAAGCGCATGATCTTGAGTCAGATTATGGTAATTGGATTTTCTTTGAATGGCGTGCCCGAAGGATTCATGATCAAGTGATTTATGATTTACTTACGTAACATCGCAGATCGTGCCATCGCAAATCGTAAGATCGCAGATTGTACCATCGCAGCGATCGCAACATCGCAGATCGCAGAAGTTTAATGTTTGCCAAATCTTTCGAGTTCATTTCTGCGATATGCGATCTTGCGATCGGTGTTATTGCAGATCGGTAAATCTTGAAGTTTTTTCCTTATGATTATTACTTCATTGTGATGCGATGTTATGCTTAACACGAGGGTCTTGCGCATACTGATATTATAGAGAAATGGAGGCATTTCCTATCTTTTGCAATGCGGTTTTAAAGATATTTCCCTTATCGTAGACTTAGGTTAAGAAATATTCAAAAGACCTTTCTAAGCTTACGATGGTAAACTTATTTTGAAGAAAGGAAAAACTTACTTTTTCTTAAAAATTTAACTAAGGGTCCCCATTCATTTAGTATTTTGGACAACACTTAAATGAACAAGGGGGGGTGTTGCTGGCTACAACAGTTGGTGATTCACTTGGGAGAAACAGTTATCTCTGATCTTCTATTGACGTTTTTCAAACTTCTGAAACAAAAAATTTTCTCATAAAACTTAAACTTTATTATTAAAAGATAAAACATATTATGCTTCAAACTGTCAATGATATTTTGTTTCAACCTCTTTCTATTTTAATTACTTGTATCCTTAGCTTGTCTTTGTATTTACATCAGCCATTACTTGGTCTTGTAATAAAAATTAAAATAAAGCCTTCCCTGTGTAGCAGCCTTTTAAATATGCTTCTTTGTCGTAGGTAGAGCCTCTGCTGCCAGCAGGCATCCATAGCCTCGACAGGGTTACCTATTACCCAGTAATGATCCTTTATCCTGCTTAAGGTTATTTACAACCTTTCAGAGAAAAACCCATTTTGACACTTTTTTCTTTTTCATTCTCTAAAGAACAATGTCTTGGTTTGGTGGCCAAATTATGACATAGTCATTGACTTGATTTAAACTTTTGCTGAACAAGTTGGCTCGTGATGAGACCCCTTGTCTTTTGATTGCAACAATCTTGAGTCATTGCCCTGTTTTGGTGAACAGTATTGGCAAAGTCAGCAAGTTATAATATTCGTGATCATGATACGCTGGCTCGTCATGAGACCTCTTATTCTTTGAGATATAGTGTTTTCTCGGATTGTTTCTCTGAATGCTGTGATTTCCTTTAGCAGGGAGGAAGTCAATTTTTTCCTTAAGAAAGTTCTGGACGACAATAATAGAGCTTCTTTGGGAATGGATGTTTCCACATGGAATCCTTATTTTGTTATTGATGCCTTTCATTGTACTGACGTAAAACAATTCCTTCACTAAGATTGCTTTCTTCAAATTTCTTGGAGTTGAAACTAGTACCATATCTGGGTTAAAGTTCTA
The DNA here is from genome assembly GCA_000404065.3 of Pinus taeda. Lineage (NCBI taxonomy): Eukaryota > Viridiplantae > Streptophyta > Pinopsida > Pinales > Pinaceae > Pinus > Pinus taeda. The sequence goes on along the minus strand of APFE030785926.1, from coordinate 36,556 downwards.
TTGATAATAAAGATCAAGTTTCCAAAAGATTTGCCATTTATAGAAGCAGAAGTTCAAAATCTTGATAGAGAAAAGGTGTCTTTAGTAAATGTCAAATTCTGTTAACAAAAGCAAATTTTATTATGGAGAAAAAATATTTAACGAAATGAGAGGTAGATATTCCCTAGGGTTATGTACGGAATAGGGATAATCTCTTCTCTTATTTTGCCTACCAAAAAGTAAACCTAATAACCTAGCTAAATTACTCCTACTCCTACTCTAACTATATACAAAAATTTAACTAGGTGAAATTATATTTCCAGTGGAGCCATCTTTTCATTTTTATTCCTACACGTATGTAACTTTCCAACATCAGTGTTAAGAACAAAACTTTTCTTGGACTGTTAATGTTGGATGTGGAATAGGAATGTGTAACTTCAATTGGAATTCTGTCTGAAATTTCTTTCTCATGAAAACTTCTTTCCAAGTGGATACCTATTGGATCATAAAAATCAGGATGAATTTCTGTTATGGATTGATGATCTTGTAATAGAGGAAGTTCTATAATTCCTTGACACAATTTAGCTTTCCAAAATGGCAGCACGTCTTTCGAATGTTCTTTGATAAGGTGCTCAACATACCAGAGTAATCTATCAAAAGTCTGAAAATTTAAAACACAAGCCGATTTTGTACAAAATGAGTGCAAGTGAGAAAGAAAGAAATGATTATTTGTACAAATAATGTTACAACACAACTGGGATTGGCTTGGAATATTTTGTTGTTCACAAGAACTGGCCATAGTTATGGGATCCGAGCAATTTCAAATTCCGTCTTGTGAATCAGAAGACAAGTTATGATTGTGAACAGGCATGGGGGGTTCTTCATGATATGAATCATAGATCGGGATATTGTCTTGGATAGTAAAATCAGGCGAATGATCTTTTGCTTTGAAATGAGGATTGACTGATATGATTTCTGAATTAGAATATCTCTCATTATCTGAGTTTTGATGAGTTACTAGGGATAAATCAATAACATCATCGTTGTCAAAGTAACTATCATAAATGATTTTACAGGTTTACCTAGATTTCTCTTTTTCGTCATATATTTTCAGACAAGGGAGGTCAAGTGGTTCTTTTTTGAAAATGATCAAAGGATGTTCTATAGCTATCTTTTTATCTTGAAAATCTAATGATGACTCATTTGAATAATCCTCTGTGTTTTTTGAGATATCTTTAATATTGAGAGGGGAAAAGTTATCATCAGTAAAAACATCAGGATAAAGAGAAAATGTGATTCTGAAACAATGCATTTGAGAATATCATCATGGAAAAGTATTTGTTCATCAAATTCATCATAGACATCGGGCTTTATATCATATCTTTGTGTACTGATACTTTTTGAAAGAGAAATAGTTTGTTGTTCTAACCTTGGCATCTGCATTTGTTGACTTGCAACGATATTATCTGACCTTGTATCAAAGTCATCTCCTGGTTCCAAGGCAGGCTTTCCTCCGGCATTCTCGCTTTTGTCTTCTTGCATTAGAGCATGCATGACTCCTAGGCTTTGGGGACTTTCTTCATTATGGCCGATTTGTATTTTCAAATTGGAATTCTCGTTCATATTAGAAGAAAATGAGACAAAACTCGAACTAATTTCTGCTTGATCAAACATAGGAGGCAGGGAATGCTTAGCATAATCTAAAGATTCTTCATCTATGAGTTCACTTTCAAGATCGTACTTTAGACAATTAAGATGAAATCGCATATTAAAACCCCTAACAGATTCATCTTGTTTCCGTAGATAATCAATTTCATCATATACCTGGTCATAGTCATAACAATCAAATTCAAAAATGAAAGTCTTCACGAATTGGTCCCAGCTGTGAATTGATGCAACTGGGAGGGTTCTGCACCATTTTCTAGCTTTTGCCGTGAATGTAAGAGTAAAAATTCTGCATAAAACGCCTTCATCAATTCTTTGAACATCATAACTTGAAAATCTTTGAATAAATTGAAGAGCATGATTAAAAGCAGAAGAATTATTCTTACCATTGAATTTTACCAGAGACAAGAGTCTTACCACTTCAGGTGGAGTGTTGGAAGAGGTAGGAACATGGATGCAACTCCAAATGGGAAGTTTGTGAGCAGCCATCCAGATTCAAATGTTACTATTGAAAATCATTCCAACAGACACTACGTTTAGGCCCTTCTTCTAGCGCCAAATATTTCGAAGCCCCGAAAATCGGGTGGACAACAAGGGGGATACCCACCTGGTCCGAACCTTGGTTGGTAGCTCCTTATCCGTTTGGTATAGTGGGTCCGACTGGGGATAATGAGACCAATTTCCCAATCTAAGGGTGTGTGTGTGTGTGTAGGGTTGGATGAAGCTGATCTAAGAGTACTTAAAGCTAATTTAATTTAGATTCTTAAACTAACTCTATGCTATTGTAATCTAATGAGAAACAACACATATAATCTATGCTAACCCGGGGTGTATATCTTCTATTATGCGATCTAAAGAGATTTCAAACAATAACCGGTAATAAAGATCACTCAGCTATCATAAGAATAGAAATCAATTAAGATAAACCACTTTGCATAAGAAGTTAGGCAAAATAGTTGTGAACAGCATATCGCATAATAAGTTATTCATATATCAAACATAAATAAATGAATCCACCGTACATAAGTGCCAAATGGTAACTCATAATTTCATGCAATAACATATAAACAACTTAAAACTGTATATCACTTTAAGAATATAAGCTGAAATGGCCAAGAGATAAAAGTACCATTTATGACTAATCCTACTCATAAAATTCAAGCAAAAACGATTTATCTCTACTTTTTCTAACATCTACTAAGAGTAAAAAAGTGCAACATCAGTAGCAGACATCAAATGCAAACATTAATAAATCTCGAGCCATCCATTCATCAAAACCTCCTCTGAGGGTGCAGAAGTGCATGTTTCGAGGACAAGTTTTTGACAAATTTCTAGACCCTTCTCTAAATGCATGAGAAGGGTTAAAATACTACTTCCTAATTCTAATAATAGTGGCTTTACAAAATTTAGGATGTGGTTTTCAAATGACCATCCTTTTTCTAATCTAATAAAAAGAAAAAACAAATTTATAAAATAAGGCTACTTCTGAACTTGGTCCTTAAAACTGCAAGTGTTCATCATGGGCTTGAGAAGAGTCGGCTGGCTGACTTTTGCGTTGAGCTGGGCTGCGAAAACAGAATCTATGAGAGCTGGCACTACTTTTTCGGCTGCGTTTATGATGCATTTCACAGTCATCCATTGACTATGTGGCTTGACAAAGTATGCCCAATAACACTCCCAATTTAACCTGTTCAATGCCTGGATCGCTTTTACCTTTTCCTGCGCCTTCTGCTTCCATTCTGCTTCCATTTTTCTTCTATTCGTAGTTTATTTGGTAGGTACCCTGGGGTGGTCTCTTTGATTAAGTTGGCTCTGTGTAAATTTTCATTTACACAGTCAATAAGAATGTTTGCTTGCGTGGTCGTTGTCTCTGCTGCTTGTTCTGCCTGCCTGATTTGATTGTCCCATTTATTAAAGAGCGATTCTTTATGACTCTCATTTATTCTGGGTGCATTTGCTCTTTTCCCTTCCTCTTCATCCTGCCAAGCTAAGTATTTTGTCACTCGTCTGTCACTCTGATCATAGTCACTTCGTAAGTCCGCCACTTGATTGGTGATTTTATCGCTCAGTTCGCAATAGTGACTCCACTATCATATCTTACGTCCCAACTCTTCCTGTTGCTGCAGAAGTTTCTCATTTAAGTCAATAGATTATGAAACAAATTCGGCAAGCTTTGGCTCGTCTTTATGCATTTCTTGTAAAATTTTCAACTGCTTTCCTTTCTCGTCTAGACTTCTTTGATAGCCTATCTGCATCTGCTGAAAGTCTTCCTGCAACTTCTCGAGCTGTTTGGATGATTCAATACTAGCATTGGTTTGTTGTAACTATCGTTGTAGTAGCTTTATTTGATTTTCTTGTTCTTTCAACAGTTGTTGAACTTCTGATGCCTTGTCAATAGTTGCAGAAGCATATGCTCCTGCGATCTGAGATAACTTAGTGAGATTTTCTGTCGGGTTATTGTTGGGGTCTTTCCATAAGACGTCCAAATGTTCAGCATCCTGTGACAGTGTATTTTCTAGTTTTCTTTTTTTCCTTTGTCTCCTTACAACTGCTTTATGTTGGGGACTATAGAATACATCCAGTGGGGGAATTTCTACTACATTAAGTAGAAGCTCAGAAGGTGGAGCAATAGAAATGTGCTCCACTTCTGTGACACTGCTGACTATGGTTGAAACCACTTCTTGCGTTATCTGTGTCTTGGTCACAGGTGTTCTTGAGGCTTGCCCTTCAAGATTGATCATCTCATTGAAGGTTTCCCATTCTTTGTCCAGTTCTGTTGTGATGAGTGGCGCTTTAATGACAGGAGGGGGGACGTCTCTTGGCAGTGAGGCGATAACTTGCTGTTGTGACATTGCACTTGACTGAGCTGTATCTTTAGCTATTTCTTCGCTTTTTCCTGGTTGCTTCCAGACCCTTTAGAATGTTCAGGCACTCCTTGCGCAGTGTTAGATTTAGATTTGGAAGTGCTAGAGTTTCCACTAAGGCTGATGCTTGGAGTTGGTTCTCTAGCAGGCAGTCGCAGCTTCTCTAGAGGAACATTGGCCAGCCTTCTTTCCCTGTATAACATGAATATTTGGAGTTTATCTGTAGACAACTTCGACTGAGATTCCCGCACAATTTCTTGGAGTGAGCTTCTACTCTGAAACAAATCATCAAACAAATCTTTCTTTCCGATGAATACTTTTATTTTGACGTTCATTGTGAAATCTTGGGCAACATTATTTGGGTCAAATGGCCTTGCTGGAAATTTAAATAATTGTAGACACGTCACATTCTCCACTTCGGTGAAAGCGTGTCCTACATCAAACAATGAGAAGGCCCCACAAGCTACAGGAAACTGAGGCCATATGGCCTTCTTCTTGTCTTTTAGGTCTTTGGTCAGGTCGCCTTTTGAGCAGGTTTGATAGGAAAAATCTCGAGCCAAAAGTTTATCGGGGATATATAGAGGTAGGACATGTGGAGGTACAGTGCTTCCAAACACTCTAATATAAGTGAACCATTCTTCTCCGAACCATCTTGCGATGGGAATGATGTCTATCTGTGCCTTGGGTGAGCACCTCGGGGGGTCTTCATCATACATCATTCTATATAGGGGTAAGATAAGCCCGTAACAAATCTGATAGAATTGTGGGACGAACTGGGAATCCCATAACATTTTATGATAAACATGAATAGGTAATGGGTCCTAGGTAGTCCATTTCCAACCCATAGTGGGGAATTTAGACACATAACAAATAGAATCCATAATATACGCAGACAGATAAAAAGGAGGATAGATCCTTTGAGACAAGGATCTTTTAGACCAGTAATTCATAACAGCCGTGTATAGATTATCAGAAAATATCTTGGCCCAATCCATAATATCATCATTCGTGGCAACATCTATTAGTGGTAGCCATTCAGACGAAAATTTATTGATATCCGGCATCCCAAATAGTCTACAAAGCATGGCCACAGCAAAACAATACGGAGAGGTGAGGGAACCAGTGCTGTACATACCGTTTTTGTCCTTTTTGAGCAGCTCCTCTTTTATGGACGAATCTTTGGTGGTCTCTGCTAGGTTTGGGTTCTCTGCTGCAAATTTCTTAATGAATTGTGCATTGTAAGTCGCCTGCGGTTCAAGAAGATGATACATAAGCTTTAAATCTTGCGCGAAAAATGATCCTATGAGCCCATGTCCTTGAACCTTGAATTGTCTATTGTTCATCTCTGCATTGTCAAGTATCCAGTTTATCATATCTGTATATGGTAAAATTTTGGGCCTTGCTGCTATACAGTGAAGAAATGAACATGCTAGCTCCTCTAAGGACACCTCGGAAGAGCATTGTGAGCCCGCGACAGTATCAACCTTCATTATTCTAGGATTTTCTTCTTCCAGCAGTCTGTACATGCTTTCCCATGTCGATATTCCTTCATCTCTGTTGCAAGCAGTGTCTGCATACAAAGGCGCCATCTCCTTCATCTTTTCCTTCGCCTTAGAGCCTTGAGCTTTATTTTTCTTTCCCATTTGCTCCTACGTTTGGCTTTGAATTCACTTAGCTCTTCATTCCTGCAGATTACGAGTGAAGTGGAAATGATTGATTAAGAAAGGTGATGGGAGAGTTTTAAATGCAACAGATATATCAAATATGCCACTTTACGTGAAGTAATTTGTTACAAAAGCACGCGTCTTCATTTCATTTAATAACTGACAACTAATTCATTTACTATCATTAAAAGCGCATGATCTTGAGTCAGATTATGGTAAGTGGCTTTTCTTTGAATGGTGTGCCCGAAGGATTCGTGATCAAGTGATTTATGATTTGCTTACGTAACATCGCAGATGGCGCCATCACAAATCGCAAGATCGCAGATTACACCATCGCAGTGATCGCACCATCACAGCGATCGCAACATCGTAGATCGCAAAAGTTTAATGTTTGCCAAATCTTGCCAGTTCATTTCTGCGATATGCGATCTTGCGATCGGTGTTATCGCAGATCGGTAAATCTTGAAGTTTTTTCCTTATGAGTATTACTTCATTGTGATGCGATGTTATGCTTAACACGAGGGTCTTGCGCATACTGATATTATAGAGAAATGGAGGCATTTCCTATCTTTTTTGCAACGTGGTTTTAAAGATATTTCCCTTATCGTAGACTTAGGTTAAAAAATATTCAAAAGACCTTTCTAAACTTATGATGGTAACCTTATTTTGAATAAAGGAAAAACTTAATTTTTCTTAAAAATTTAACTAAGGGTCCCCATTCATTTAGCATTTTGGACAACACTTAAATGAACAAGGGGGGGGGGGGTGTTGCTGGCTACAACAGGTTATTACATAGAGTTTTCTCACTGTCCCTATACTCCTCGCTTCTCGATCCTGTAGGACCTCTAAAGTGACCCTCATATGTTTCCCTACCATGAAGAACATGTCCCTACATCCCTCTTCGTCTGTAGAACATTTCCCTCTTTCATCATTTCCAAAAAATCTTCCTTCAAGCTCAGTTTTTAGGACCGGCGATAATGTTGAGTTCTTCCCCTGCATCGATTTGTAGAGTTTAAAACTAGGACTAGTGTTGCACAGCACAACTGAGCCTTTCATCACATGCGTTGACCTTGTTTTGGTAAATTTTTAAAAATGGAGTCAAAATTTCCAACTCTAGAAACTTTGTGAATGGAAGTCTGGTAAATGGTTGAGAAAGATACAACCCAGAGAGTCTATTTGGGCTCCTTTCCCCTATTAATATGGAAAAAACCAAAGGGGATAAGGCCTCTCCCATCATAACAGGATCCATTTCCCCTCCATCAAAGCTATATAAACTCCCCATTTCACACCCTCAGCTAGCTAATGAAAGGGCGGAAATAATCAGTAAATCTTGAGAGCCATATTGAGAATCTTAGCCTTCTAGTTTGTGTGTGAAGGGAGAATAAGCTTGTTGTGTTTGGCTTGGAGCATAAGGAAAGAGGCCTTGAACTTCCATTGTGTTGAGGGTGAATCATGAGATGCTTCTAGTGGTGCTAGAACCCATACATGTCAAAGGGAATCTGCAACATTAAGGTTCCAGTTGTATTTCTCTTTGAAGTTTTATTAATACAACTAATGGTTTATTTCCTATATCGTTTGTAATGTTACATGTGATAGCTTAAGACTCCTTGAATTTTTAAGTAGATTGAATTCGATTTTATGCTATCATGTTTGTTGTTGTCTCTTGCATGCTTGTTTTAGGTATTTGAATGAAATGAGAAAAAGGAAGTTGGAGCAAGGAGGGAAGATCACATCAAGTGGATTAGTGGTATAAGAGGTAGGCCCTCTTATTCTATTCTAATCTAAGGAGATTTACATTAGATTGTTCTGCTTGTGGTTAGACCCACTCTTGGGCTAAATGGATCGCCTTTGTTCGTAGAAGAGATTTGCCTACTCCACAAATTGGCAACTCCACTGGGGAACCATCCCTCTCTTTGGATTGTTTTCATTTCATGATTTGTGTTGACTTTTGTCGTATCAGTCTTTCTTTTTGGTAATTTCTGTGCTTTACATTGTCTACTCCCTAGATTCATGAATTTAGAGTGACAGGTCTGGTTTTGATCTCTGAAAATTTTAATTTTTTCCTTGAAATCCTCGATCAGTGCTATTTATTTTTTGATAGTCGCGTCGATTAACGTGCTTTTCTGTTAAACAATCGTGTTGTCCACCCTTCTGGCAGTTGTTGTTAGTTAATCACTCATGCCAATTCTTCTAGGTTAAGATCAAGGTTTCTCCTAAATCATTTCCAGTGTGTCTTGCCCTCATAAGCTCTGTCTCTTCGCTTGTTTTCCTGTATTCTCCATGGCTAGAAAGCTTCGTTAGCTTGATATGTTTGCTTGATTGGTTTGAGTTTTCCTTACTTCTTTTTTTTTACATTTTGGATGGTTTGTGTCCCTAGGGCATCTAGGTCATCACCCATTCAGTTTTTTGTTTACTTATCAAGTCAAGTTGTTGGTTAGCTGCCCTATGCATTTCGTGTTTTAGTCCTTGTTTTGCTTTGTTTCAATTGAACAAGTAAAAGTTTTGTTTTCTCTTCTCTTGATTAAATGTCTCTTTTCAAGCATAGATCAGATTTCTTCTTTTGTTTCAATTGTGTCTTTGCATGCTTGGTTTGAGAGGAGTTCTTCTTATCTTGGTTGGTATATGATTGATGTTGGTTGTTTGAAAGAAATTTCATTGAAGTGTTTATTTGAAAAATTCATTTTATCATTCCATTGGAAAATACATCATTCTAGTTTGTTGAATCAATATGTTTCATTAAGTAGCATCATTGAAAGCTAGAATTGCATAATCATAAGCATTTGAAAAGAAATGAATGCTTTTACTATTGAAAGGACTAGTTGAAGTGCATTTGATAGGAAGAATAGGAAGTGGAAAGAGTTTTCATCATTTTTTTTTAAAAGCGAAGTAGTGAAGGGTCATGTTGCTTTTAGTTGCTTATTTGTTGCATTGATTATTTTTCTCTACTCTCAATTAGTGTAAACATTCATCGAATTGAAAGGGTTTTGTCTCATATAGCTACATATAGGAGTTTTTCAAGTCACATCGATAGGGCCTGAAAACTAAGACATAATTTCAAGATAAACTTCTAAAATATATTCAATTAACCTAAGGCGCATTTGAAACTTAACACTCACATTTAGAGGTCTAGGCTAGAGACGTGTTTTGACGTCTTTAAACCTAGTAGTTGTCTTTCACTTTGGCACTAGATAATGCAAGTACAGACTTGTGCTCCCCATACCATCAAGTATATAAAGGGAGATGCCACTAGGTTTTCAATCCATTATCTGTAGGAAGCCAAGTCTGCCACCTTGTAAATGTGATACACCGAACACATCATTCAGGGAGATTTCCTGCCTGTACTTCTCAGTTCGTCGGGAGGTATTCTACAGTTCACAATTACCTGGTAATATTTTTTCCTAGATTATCTCGAGTATTGTTTTGGTCTTTCTGACTCTTTAAATTTAAAAGATCATCGAGAACTTGTTCTTCCGAGCTCATTCAAACTGAAAGTGACTAGAGTCCTCTTTTCCTTTTTCTCGACTCTTAAAACATGAAAAGGCATCAGTCTTTTTCAACATCTTTAAAAAAAATTTCCCACGATCACATCACCTTCCTAATAGTCTTTTTCTAGACCTCATCGTGAGTATACCTTTAATATATCTTGAAGAAGCCCTGAAATTAATCTCTCTTCTCTTGTTGTTTGAGACAAAGTCATCATGGCAGAACCATCAGGTTTGCCTAGTTTCTCTTCCACTCCTACATCTAAAAGATCATCTGAGGAGTCTCTCCCTGAACACTCGCATTCGCTTGAGGATCAAAGTTTTTAACTAGGAATTTTTATGAGTATTCAACCTTTTCCATCTCATACTCCATCAAATACTGGGTCAGCTTATGAATCTGGCCTGAAATCTCTGGATAATCCTATCCAGACTCTCGAGAGTTCGTGGACTTCTAAAGGTTAGCAAAGGACTGGTTGTTTACCCTCTAAATCCTTTGTTCAACCTTGTTGTGATATCACCACAACATCCATACAGTATGTACGATCAGTCGAGTATTCCTTTGGAATTATCCCCTCAAACATCTTCGGTTGTCCATCATCATTTGTTTCCACTTATGGAATCAAAAGGCGAGATGCCAATCTCCTCTCTGGGTCACTCGGAAGTTTCTGCTACACACACTCCTCATGTAGTTGACGAACAGGGGTATCCATTCCCTTCTAAAGGTTTCCCTTATACCGGAAGCATCCTAACCAGCATTTACCCTGAGTATAGCGGGCCTTCATTTCTGCATGGTTATACCTCTCTAGCTTAGTTGCTTTCAGGCATTCCTAGCGCCTCATTGTTATATCACAACCCTATCTAGTTGTATGGCACTATGCCTACCTCAAGTGTGTTCATCCAAAACTCGACCTCTCAACCGATCGTGCATACTGCAGTCACTTCAGTTCCAGTGAAACCCACCATTCTGACTCCACTTGTTTCATCATTGCAACTGACTCTTCTGGTTCAACCAACAGTCTTGAGTCAAGTCTCTCTAATTTCTTTGAACCCCCAATGAAGTGGATAGGTTGTACCACCACCTGGGGGAAAATACCCGAATATCTCCATGATGTTTGGTGCAACCAATGTGAGTGGCTCACAAACTCACATGGTTGGAATGAATCAGCCCTCTTACCGTGCTATTCTGAACCCTATTGGTCCTTATAGATCAAGTAACATGCAGAAATCAATGCTTTGTCCCTCAAATTAGAAAGAGCTAAGTGGATAATAAAGTACCTAGAGAAAAGAAACAGGTAGCTTGAGGATCAAGAAATGATTATGGAGTTGCAAAACACACGAGAAAACCTCCAAGCTGCCAAAATGAGGAAGGTGAAGCTCACATCACTTGAGCAAGAAATCAATGATGATCGAGAATCATGGCTTGAGAGGGCTAATATCCACTTAGAAAAGTTGTTATAGAAGGCCAACAGGGAGAAGACATTGTTAAGGCATATGACCTATCATTACATGGCGAGAAACAAAGTGTGCAAGGCAAGAATCAAGATCTTGAAGGCCAAGTTGAAGAGGGCATCAAGGAGGCGAAAGGAGCAAGATAGACTTCAGATATTGGCTGAGGATTCCTTGGCTCAACATAGCACTTGATGGAGAAGACTTAGCCTAACTTTCAAAAAATTTGGGACACTTTTTGCATTTTTGAAATTTTTGGGCTAAAACACAGAATTTTCTACCCTATGCGTCGTGCCACCTGGCGCTTGCTTTTGATGGAGGCCTCCAAATGAGAAAAACATAGCATTTTTGGATTTGGCATGAAAAAATATGCTTGCCTACCAACGGCCAAGAAATTTTGATAGGTTTTGAGCCCTCAAAAAGGTCAAAAACACTCAAAAAATGACCTTACTACCCCTATTTTGACACACAGAAAGCAATGTTGGGAGAACTTAGTTTTGGAGGGGCAAATGGAGGCCAAATTCAAAAATTCCACTTGTTCTGAAAAGTAGACAAGTATAAATTTCCAAAAGGCACACTTGGAGTAGATTTGGACACTAGAAAGGCCTCCAAAAGTAGCTGCAAACAGGCACTACACATAGAGAAATCAACATGGCGCATTGGGGAAATTTTGCTCAGTTTGACCAAGTATGCTTTGTTTTTCGCCTAGTTTCTTGACAATTTGACTTTTTTCCTTCTTAATGTCAAACTTATGATGTAATTTAATGTAAATTGATGGATCTTGATGTCATTATGTCAAATTTTCACTCATCTAGGTAGATTCATCTATCAAAGAGTAGTTTGCAATTGAATGAATCAGTTCCCTAGTTTCTAGAGGCAAGTTGTTCCACTACCTAATTTTTAGTTCTCAGTTTGGAATTAGTTGGAACAACTCCTAAACTTATGAGCTCGACCCCTAGAGGCTAGGATGAGTTATGGTTTGTCTATATCTTGTGATTTTTCAGTCATTAGCATGGTTGGAATTTTGAGAAAGCTTGGAGCTTCATTGTATTCATTTTTTAGCAGTTTTGGCTAAGGAATAGGGACCAAGGTTTGCAGCACTCTTTCGGATTCATGTGGCATTTTTTTTTGGTATAGTGCTTTCTTCTATAATTGTGAGTTCACTTATATTTTATGTATGTCATTATATATCTTTTTTCTTCTTAACTAAAACAAACAAGAATATAGGTAGAATCCATTGAAATTGCAGTGCTCTACCTAGGGTTTGCTTAGTTATTGATATTTTCAGCTATTTGAAGAGGATCACTGAGGTTTTCTTGCCCTATTCAACTCCTCACCTGTCTAAATCTCTCCATCTCACTCAATTTGAAGTACCAAATCAGTTGCCTACCTTGCCCCATAGAGATCTCTGCAAAACTGAGCCTCATTCCCTAGACCCAAATCTGCCTTTCCATCTGAGCCAACAAAAACATCATTAAATTCAATCAAAATATTTTGCATACGTACCTAGCCTAAGATCAATCATCTCAAGCCCTTATTGATCATACTTTGCAGAGATTGACCAGGGAAGGACCTCTCTGACCTGTTCGGATGCTACCAGGTTAAGCAGGTTTGATGTTATCTAGTACATACCTTTCTTAGCCTGAGGTAGATTTACATTGTTAACAACATATATATATTTTATATAATATATATTAATTATATATATATATAATATAATATATATTATATATATATATATTAATATATATAATATATTTATATATAGATATATGTATATATATAATATATATGAATAATATATTTGTTTATATATGTATTATTATGTATATATATTTATTAATTATATATATATAACATATATATATATATATATATATACATATTATATACATATATATTACAATTTATATTCACACACACCCATATAATATATTATTTATTTATATATATATATATATATATATATATATAATATATATAAGTCGGTCAACAAACACACATATATCGATGGTTCACACTTATTAAAAAGTTGAGATTGCACAGGGATTGCTCGCGAGGTTCGCTCAGAATATTAAGGCAAAAATATATAGAGAGTTCTTGGCTCCATCGGCTATTTGGAAAGGAGCTTGACTCCTATTGTTTATAAAAGGGTTGATCCACATCCTTTTGGCTCCTCCCACTTTAATTAAAAGTATCCCATTGTTAGATATAAAGGGATTTATATCCGGAAGGTTGAAGGAAGCACCTTTTAGACAAGACAAAGATTGTGGGTAGCAGGTTCAAAATTAGGCTTACATCACTAAGCCTCAACATTGTTGAAGATTTCTCTCTCCCTTATCTATCTATGAGACTTATCTTTTTTTAGATCCATTATTCCTATCCCTTTTCTTCAATTTTTCCTCCTTTTCCACCCCTCAAACTAATAGCTCGCTAGTGGATTTGAAAGAAAACATGGCCTTTTTGGAAAATGTGGGTGTTCTACTTTCCAATAGGAAACATTCCATGAAAGTATCTTCATTAAATATCTCCCTCCATTCAAATAGACTCATTAACTCCAAGAAATGTACATGGAGCATGCAAGTGAAGTGCCCTTCATCACCCCATTTAGTCTCATCAATGTCTCCTTGTCCTCCCTCCCCCACACACATACTTATTCTCACAATTTTCCCTAAAAAAGTTGGGATATTGCACACAATATTTTTCATATCTATCCTAGGAAATTATGGAGTGATTTAGGCTTTTGTAGGTTCAATTTATTATCTCCAACTTCTTAATTTTTCTCAATTGTTTGTTCTCCTACACCTCTCCTCTATCATTATTCATGAATCTTATTTCTCATCTCCCCTCTTATAATGTAATCCCTATTCATCTCTCGACACTATCATTTTCCTAATCCTCTCTCCTAGCTAGTTCAATGATGTCCTTCTACTTCCATGCTATGATTAAGCTAGTGTTTTCCTAATTGGAAGGTGAGGTGATATATATGTGTTCTACCTCATTCACCCAACAACTTCTCCTTAAAAACATATTATAACTTATGGAAATAATGATGGATTTTTTTTCCTTCATCGAGACATGATTTTCCAACTACAAGATAAGTTAGAAATTGTCATAAGTAAAATATCAAAGGTTTACACCACCTGCAACCAAATCATTGCATGGCCTCCCTCTTCGAGGATCTCAGGTACTTCAACTCCAACAATAGAAAATTTTCTCCAAGATATTAATGAAGAATCCTAAAGGAACTCTGTAGCAAAGCATGAATTTACTAGTTCAAGCTATATGATTTGGAAAAATATTCTAGGCCCTCTAGTTATTATAAGTAGATCTCTCTCAAGAGTTGAAGTAGATCTATCTCAACTTCAAATTCATCTCTCCAATAATTTGAAAACTTCATTGAGGTATCCATCCAAAAGGATGTTTTAATGTCAGAGAATCCTACTTGATTTTCCTTGGGAATTCTACAATTCAATCAACCACAATTGGGGGATATATTTGGACAACCTAATTCTAGCCCAAAGTAACAACATTTATTTGTCTCATTGGTCATACAAATTTTAACCTAGGATCATTTGCAATGATATGGTTATTAAGGACCTAATTATTTCATCATGTTTAAGTACAATGGAGAAACTCCAAAACACCTCTTCAACTCTTGTCCTTTCGGCTCACTTTTATGGAACTAGGGGTAAGCCCATTTTCAGCAATTTTGTTCAAAATATAGATAGCATCATCACCACTCTTTCTTCTTAGTTTCATCAAATATTTCAAAATCCGTCCTCAATAGGATCTATATCCTCTTCCAAGGATTTGTTCTTTGGGATACCTATAAAGAAAGGAATAGATGCATATTCAATAATGACGAAATATTAGTCACCTCTAATTGGAACAAAATAAAATAGTGCATTATTAAGATGCCTAAATTTTGTAGATAGAAAGAGGAGGACTTTCATTTTCATCCCACTAAAAAATAACTTTTAGTAATTATGGACTTCTCCCCTCCAACTCATTATTCATCTCTTCTATATCAACTCCTTAATCCTCTTCTCGAAACACTTGGTCCCCTCCTCCTACTAGATCTATCAAATTTAACTTTCATGGAGCCTCAAAGGTAAACCAAAAAAATTCTAGATCTTGAGGAATTTTTCGTGAATCTTCATTCCAAATCATTCAAATATTCATTAGAAATATTGATACCTCCACTGACAATGTAGTTAACTTTAGGCATTTCAATATGGTGTCCAAACTTCTAAGTAGTATTATTTCACAAAAATCATCATTTAGGGAAACTCTCAATCAAATTATCTCCATGATTATTAAACTCCAAAATGTTTTAATTTCAACTCACTAGAATCTAGAAGAAAAATTGTATCTCTTACTCCTCTCCCTCAGGGACTTCCCTACTTTTACCTCATCTCATGTGCATTTAATGGAGAAAACGCCAATGTATTTTCTAGACAATTAAGTAGTTGACTTACCTAAACAAAGCCTCAATATATCATGGAACCCCAATAGTAGTATCCCTCTTCATATAACTCAACATCTAATAACTTCAGTAGACCTACTCCAACCCCCACCCCAATCGGTTGATCAAAGGAGTGGAAAACCTAGGCTTGTGAGTTCATGTTGCCATTCATATGCCTCAATGCATGCATTTCCTTCTAAAGTTCAAACTTCTCCTCACCATCTAGAATTCCTTTACAATAATAATGAAAAGGATTGTGTCTACAATGAGCCTTTAGCTCTTAAGGTTTTAAACCATCTAAATCATGGTTATCATACTTGCAACATTGATCTTTAGAGTTGGTAAAAATTATCAATAGATATTGCATGTTATCCAATCTTGGGTTCCTTCAATTATTATGGACTTTAAGGTTAACTTCCTACCTTTGCAACTATTGTATCTGCCCCTCCTTTCATCAATATTTCTCTCTCTCTCTCTCTCTCTCTCTCTGTGGCATCTCACCCTCTCTCTTTGGTTCATGTTCCTATTGTGGACGCTAAGGTTAAGAAGGAAGGTTCAGGCCATAGGGGGTTTGGGTAGGCCACTCTCATTTTGGAGCTTTGATGGTTTTCCTGGTGGTGATATTCTACTAGTTAGGCAACCCTTTGTTTAGTGGGTAGGGAATTATCAAAATCGGAACTCCTATATGGGTCATAACCTAAGTCAGTTGGGCACTAGGTGTGTGTGGTTTTCTGTGGGGGTGGTTTGTAATGGGGGTGCTCTATGAGGGACATTGTGCATCTTTTTGTTGTGATTATGGCTACCTAAGGTCATTTCTTTACCATTTTTTTGCCAAGTAGAGGATGCCCCACCAGCATGGTTGTGTGAGAAGAAGGGGCAATGAAAGAGGCCAATCTAATCATCCTCATAGGTTGGGTTCTCCTCTAGGTAAGGAAGCAACACCTGATTCATCAGGGCCACCTAATTCTCCTGACCATGAGCCTGGGTGGGTGGAAATTGGGGATCATATTAGGAAACTCTTATTGCTTATGGTTCATCTCTTAGGGATAGATATGATGATAGAAATGCATTTATCTCTCTTTATCTCTTTTCCAATGGTCTACAAAAAAATCAGTGGTACATGCAGGATAGGTTGACAATCTTGCAAAGGGGATAATGGTGTCTTCAACAAAATTTGGACTTTATGGAGGTTCATATAGCCCATATGGAAAACCATGTTCACTATGAGTTCAAGCCCCTGTTGTCTCGTGGATTTTGATGGAAAATCTTGCTCCAATTACTTCATCAAATGCATAATGGATTTTGGATGTAATCAGATTATGTTGGTGTTTTGTTTCTTTTTCCATTTCCGTTTCTGGATGGTTAAATCATTTTGACAATGTATGATCATTTTTGGAAACTACCTATTGGTTAACAAATCTGGTAAAGTTGAGGCCGATAGGATTTTGGAAATCCATACACAAAAATGTAATCATTTTTCATAAATAGAAAAGTTTGATTTAAAAAAAAATATATATTTAAATATATTATTCTATCTATTTATGTGTTTCGATACATTATCCTATTTATTAAATATATTCATTTATAAAATTATTAAAATTAAGAAAAGTCAAAATTTTGTTTCAAAATAATAATTAAAATTTAATATCTAATTTATATTAATTAAATAAGATGGTAATATTGGTCTATTATTGAATGTTAGTTTTGTTGTGCTAATTTCAATTACAGATTTATAAACAAATGCTTGTCCATTGATTCATGTGCATGGTCCTCTTATGGTGTTTGTGATTATAAACAGGTAAATTTTTATCAAGTTTTAAGTGAAAGACATGAACAAAATAGCATCAAAAACAAGTGTTGAAAAACAAAAATACAAAGTACAACAAACCATCAATTTGAACACTTAACACAGTGTTTTGATGGAGGAGTTCACCTCTCTTGGGTTACATCTCCTTGGTCCAACTTCCATGGCTTAGGCCTCTGTATTAGCTCAATATGGAAAAAAAAATCTTTACAAATCTCTACTACTCCTGATACCTGTTCCAATGTGTTTAGAGTGTCAGAATTAGCTAGGAACACCTTTTCTTGAGCTCAATTTGGTCGAAAAATGCTCCTATTATGACTCAAACTATCTTTCCCTAGAAAACCTCCTCCAAAACTAGAGGAAATCCAATTAAGTCCGCTAAAATTGGTGGAACATCTGAATTTATCGGATCTGCTAAACATGTTGCGAACCTAATCTCGAGTTAAATTAATGATAAGTGGAGGTTAATTATTAATATATTGCAGATTAGTGTGTAACTACCTTGCGGTTAGCTAACTGTTTATCCGTAGTTTTTTGGAGCGGTCACATGCTTATCTTAAATTTTAGGGTTGGTTGGGTCATGCTATCCATCAGAACTAACCCACCATACTTTAATTATTTTCTATCATCGTTGTGTATTCACATGGGGAGGGCTGGCCCTCCTAACCGCCAACCCAATCTTTAATATATTTCAAATATGCATTGTGTGCTATACATGTTAAGAACCAATGTTTAGCAGAGATCGTTAGGCACTTTGGACTATTTGGAGGAGGTCATGGGGTCAAACCCCAACACCTCCATAAAAATTTTGGTAAAGCCCCAGCTGGTCCTTTGGGGAGGGACACATGGCGGCCTCCAGGCTTGCCACTTATCCCCTCCTCATTGGACGTCCATTGACTAATACAAATGTGCTACGTCACCAACCTGTGAACCCAATAAAAATCTGACACTTGGAAAATTGTGATTGGATGTTTACAGAAGTTGACCTTGCACAATCACCTGCCATGTTAGTAGTACGAACTGTTGATTGTGCAGTGATTATGCATTTTTTTTTAAATTTCGCATATTTATCAAAGCGAACATAACTTAATAACTTCCTCATACGAACTTGGTTTTCAGTGAAACGAGTTTTGTTAGGATCATTTTGCTGAGGCGGATGAGGTCATTTGAGTTTCAAGCCATTCTAAGAACTTTTATTTTTGAACTAAATACTAAGCACCTAATCACTCCTCCCCACTAGAATGATTTTGGACCCCAAAAGATACTATCAGTTGTTCATCAAGTGAGGGTAGAACTCCCTCACCTTATCGATTTGCAACCATTTGGCTTTAGAAGGCCTTTGTCACTTGAGTCCCACTCTAAGGTATACGACATTCCCTCTCTTCAAAGTTATGGTTCTTCTGTCAAGTATGAGATCCTGCTAAAGTTCATCAAGATATTCTAGTGAGAAATCATCTATTGATGGCAGATGAACATTATATCCTTGATCATCAATCAAAGGAGGCTCAAACAATCTCAAATTATCAACATTAACAACAGGGTATATTTGCATATAAGGAGGCAAATCAAGCTTAAATGCATTGTTACCATTCTTTTCCAGAATTTTAAAAGGACCATAATGGATTAGCTTAAGCTTTTTACCTTCCCCTTTAAGTCTCTCATTTCTAATATATAACCAAAATTCATCTCCAACTTGAAATTTGTGATCAATGTGGTGTTTTCCATGCCTTGCCTTATAGTTGCTTTGACTCTTTTCCAGCTATTCCTGCACCCTATGATGTATCAACTGAATTTTCTCTATGAACTTCTTTTCCTTATTGATCTCACTGTGGCCATCAATGGCAACATATTTCTCAAATATGAAGTCCAATGGCGATCTTCACAAGTACCCAAAACATGCCTCAAATGGCGATGTGTTTGTGGAAGAATGTTTTTCCCTGTTCTATGCATGATGTATGTAATGCAACTATTCATCCAACAACTTCGGATTTTTGTTGCAATATCCTCTAAGAAGATGAATGATTGTTCTATTGACCACCTCGGTTTGTCCATCTGTTTGCAAATGAAAGGTTGTACTCTTCTTCAACTTTGTGTCCATCATTTCCCACAAATTGGACCAAAAATTCCCAATAAATCGAGAATCTCAATCACTTACAATAGAAGTAGGAAGCCTAAAATGAACCCAAATGTTTTGGAAGAAAAGATGAGTTGTTTGTTCAGCTGTAATTTTCTTTTTTACATGGTGTTAGTATACACATTTTTTTGAACCTGTCTATAACTACATACAAGTAATCATTACCTTTCCTTGATTGTGGAAGACCCCCTACAAAATCCATTGAGATACTCTCCCATGGACATGAAGGTACCGAAAGTGTAGTTTAAAATCCTAGTTTCATATTACTAGGCTTACTTGTTGCACACAAAGAACATCCTCTAATGAAACAAGATACATTATTGAGCATGCGTGGCCAATAACAATACCTTTGAAGATTCTCTACACTCTTGCCTACACCAAACTCTTAAGCAATTAATGAAGTGTGCACCTCCCTTATGATATTGTTTCTTTCTCCACGTGGAATACATAACTTTCCCAAGTGATACGACAAACTGTTACATAAATGATAATCCAACTCTTCAATTTGGTTTCCTTGACTCAAGCTTGCATACACATCTCGAAAGTCATTATCATATGCATATTTCTCAATGTAACTTTCATGCAAAACAGAATTATGCTTGAGTATATTAGATGAATTTACAATAGGCTTTGAAAGAATATCAGCTACCTTATTGTAGATTCCCCTTTTAGAAAACCCATCCATCTGAAATGTCGTGACTACTACAACTTTGACTATGATTGTAAGTACTGCAATGGTTGATAGTTGGTATGGACAATGGTCTCCTTTCCCATCAGGTAGTGTTTCCATTTTCTGACACTTTGTACCAATGTGTAAAGTTCTTTGTCATAAGTGGGATAGTTAGTTATAGATCCATTAAAATTTTTAGAATGAAATGGGATGGGCTTACCATGCTGCATAAGAACTGCTCCAATGGCGTAATCACTACCATCCATTTGAATGTCAAATGGTTATCGAAGATCCGGAAGAGTCAATACCAGTGCTGAACTGATATTTTGCTTCAAAGCATCAAATGATTTGTGTTGTACATCTCCCAAATGGAAGACTTTCTTGACATTTGTTAATGCATGTAATGGAGCTATAGTGGAAGAACAATTAGCAATAAATTTCCTCCAATATTGTGTTGCCCCTAAAAAGCTTCTTACCTCTATAACTGTATTGGGCTTGTGCCAATTCAAAATGACCTCAACCTTAGAGGGGTCAATCTTTAGCTCACCTCCTCCAACAATATGTCCCAAATACACTAAATAAGTCTTGCCAAATTCACACTTGAACATCTTTAAAAACAACTATTCTTTTCTCAAGACATCAAGTACTTTGTTTACATGCATGACATGTTCATATTTGGATTTGCTAAATATGAGTATATCATCTAAGTACACAATGAAAAAGTCATCTAGAAATGGTCTCAATACATCATTCATAACTCTTATGAACGTAGCTGGAGCATTTGTAAGACCGAAAGGCATAACAAGCCACTTAAACAATCCTTATTTAGTTTTAAATGTGGTTTTCCAAATGTCCTCTTCAGTTATTCTAACTTGATGATAACCACTTTGTAAGTCTAATTTAGTGAAATATTTTTTATACCTCAATTGATCAAGAAAATCATCAATTTTTGGGAGTGGATAACGATTCTTTACTGTTATTTTATTCAGTGCATGGAAATCCACACACATGTACGAAGTCTCGTCCTTCTTTGGTACCAAGACAATGGGTAAATCACATGGCAAAGTAGATGGGCGTATGATACCTTTGTTCAACAATTCTTGAATTTGCTTCTTGATTTCCATGCCTTCCATAACCGACATGCGATACATGCCA
Organism: Pinus taeda; assembly: GCA_000404065.3. Classification (NCBI taxonomy): domain Eukaryota; kingdom Viridiplantae; phylum Streptophyta; class Pinopsida; order Pinales; family Pinaceae; genus Pinus; species Pinus taeda. The sequence goes on along the minus strand of APFE030785926.1, from coordinate 15,225 downwards.
ATGTTTTGAAGTGGAACATCTTGTGACAGCTGTATCTCATGTTGAATCCCCCTCTTGGGAAGTAACCTCTTTGGTTCCTAAAACATCTCTCCATTCTTGCTTACCACATCCAATAAATCAGATTTCAATTTTTCATCACAACCTTCGAAAGATTCATAATCAATATCATTATTTTTCTTGATCATGAAAAGTACAAATTTTTTACTTGAATTTACTAGTCTTTTCATCTGCCCTGCATTAACCAAAGAAATGTTAAGATTTTTGTGATGGGCTCTCACAATGTACTCCACCCCATTTTTGAATAATAAGTATTTGTTTTTCTGGCAATAAAATAATGCTTTCCTATCAACAAATAAGGACTACCCAAAATGATTCCTAAGATGTCAAGTGCAACTACATATAACTCAACTTCATCAGTGAACTTTTTAGCAATGGCAAACTTGAATAAACACTTCCTTGTAACCTGTAAATTTGCATTATTGACTATCCAACCCAATGGATATGGCTTATGATGAGGTACAGTTTCAAGGTTAAGTTTTTTTACCAAGTCTTCTAAAATTAAGTTTGATTGTGACCCACTATCAAATAATACATCAATCTTTGTATGATTTGAAATTACTCTTACATGAAACAAATCTATTCTTGATCCTTCATTTGGAGTGTTGTTTTGACTGTGTGAGGAAATAGTGCTTGCAACAGCTTCTTTTCCTTTCGTAACCATGGTTGAAATATTGGTCTCATCATCATAATTTGATCCAAGGTCATGTTGTGTGGTAGCAGTCATCTTTTGTTTTCCCTTATTGTTTTTTTCTTAGGCCTTAGTTCGGGATGTAATTTCCAATAATGGGCTTCACCATGCCTAGCTTTGGAACGATGTTGGCATATGGTTTTCTCCCCTTCTTTCTTCACACTTGCATTCTTCTTTCCCTTCCATTTCCCCCTTCTCTTTCTCCTTACCCTTGAAACCCTTTTTCTTACTACCCTCTTCCTAAATGTTCTTTCCCCTTGCTTCAAGGTGCATGTCTTGCACACATACCTCATCCAAATTGCTTGGATTAAACATAATGATAGTATGTTTCAAATAGGAATATAAACCCCCAATATATTTCAACAATGTATCTTGGGAATTTAGATTTACTCCTAACAACAAAGCCCTCTTTCTAAACTCCTGGGTATAGTATTAGACTGTTTTACCTTTAAGATTCCTAAAATCATTCCAACTCATAATGGATTTTTCAATATATGCTAAAGGGTAAAACTATATTTTAATTTCAGAAACAAATTCAACCCAAGAAATGGATAGCTTACCATGAATTCACATTTCCTCTTGAGTCATTGCTTCCCACCGTACTAATGTTGCTCCTTCTACCCTCAATGAAGCCAACTGGATCTTTATGTCATCTTCTTCAAGGTTCTAAATTTTGTAGTATACCTCCAATTTTCGAATCCAGTTGTCTAACTTTTCTACATTCACCTCAACATTGTACATGGGAAGTTCAAACTTAATGTCCAATTTGAGTAAAGGATTTTTTCCTTTTGGGATTTGGGAATGAGTATGGAAATTTTTGGTGGTGGAAGTGGGAGATGTTGTTGTTCAAGATGTTGTGGATGATGAAGATGATGAGGAAGATGAAGATGGAGGAGATGGAGGTGGATTTCCTCCATTACCCTTTGAATCCTTCTTATCATCTTTTTGTATCTCCTGAGCTTCCTTCTCCATGTGGAAGCTTAGAAATCTCTCCAAACATTCCAGTGTTCCTCTATTCATAGAGGACTCTAACCATATCAGTCAAGTCATAGAAAGCTTTCTTGAATGCTTCCTCTTCTTAAATACCTTCAATCTCTCTTGCTCCTAACATGATGGCTTTGAATTCAGGCATAGTTTCTGGTACTTCTTGTACCTCTTCAATCTCAATTTAAGGCAAAACTTGAGGTGTTTCAATTGCAGTTGGAATTGGAACTTTGGGTAGAGATTATGGCCTTGTGGCTATCCTTCTAGGCGTTACCTCAGGAGTTGCAACCAACAGTTTCCCTTCTCCTCTCTGTAACTTTAATCTTGTACACATCACAATTTTGCAACCATTAAAACCCTACTTGCATAAAACTCAAGAAATCCATCAAATAAACCTTTGCTCTGATACCGACTTGATCTATTATTGAATGTTAGTTTTTATGTGCTAATTTCAATTACAGATTTATAAACAAATGTTTGTCTATTGATTCTTGTGCATGGTTCTCTTATGGTGTTTGTGTTTGTAAACGGGTAAATTTTATCAAGTTTTAAGTGAAAGACATGAACAAAATAGCATCAAAAACAAGTGTTGAATAACAACAATACAAAGTATAGCAAACCATCAATTTGAACACTTAACACAATGTTTTGATGAAGGAGTTCACCCCTCCTCGGCTACATCTCCTTGGTCCATCTTCCATGGCTTAGGCCTCTATATTAGCTCAATATGGAATTTTTTTTTTACAAAGCTCTAATGCTCTTGATACATGTTTCAATGTGTTCAAAATGTCAAAATTAGCTAGGAACACCTTTCCTAAGTTCAATTTGGTCAAAAAATGCTCAAGTTATGACTCAAATTGTCTTTCCTTATAAAACCTCCTCCAAAACTGGAAGAACTCTAGTTAAGACCACTAAAATTGGTGGAACCTATGAATCTATCAGATCCTCTAAACTTGTCACCAACCTAATCTTGAGTTTAATTAATGATAAGTGGAGTTCAATTATTAATAAACTGTGGATTAGTACGCAATTACTGCGTAGTTAACTAACTATTTATCTGCGGATTTTCGGACTGGTCACATGCTTATCTTAAATTTTAGAGTTGGTTGGGTTGCACTGTCCATCAGAATTAAATGACTGCACTTTAACTATTTGCTATCACCATTGCGCATTCACATGTTGCATAACAATGAGGGTTAAGGTTTATGGAGTCATCAAATGTTAATCGTTTGATGTCACCATTGTGCGTTCACATGGGGAGGGCTGGCCTGCAGGTTGGCCCTCCTAACTACCAACCCAAACTTTAATATATTTCAAATATGCATTGTGTGTTATACATGTTAAGGACCAACGTATAGCGGAGTCAGTTAGGTGCTTTGGATTGTGTGGAGGAGGTCGTGGGGTTGAACCCCGACACCTCCATAAAAATTTTGGTAAAGCCCCAGCCAGCCCTTTGGGGAGGGACACGTGGAAGCCTCTGGGCTTGCCACTTGTCCCCTCCTCATTGGACCTCCATTAACCAATATAAATGTGCCATGTCACCAACATGTGAACCGATAAAAATCTGACACTTGGCAAATTGTGATTGGATGTTGACTGAAGTTGACCTTGCACAGTCACCTGCCACATCAGCAGTACGAACTATTAACTGTGCATTTTTTTTAAATTTTGCTTCTTTAGCAAAGCGGGCAGAACTGAATAACTTCCTCATACGAACTCAGTTTTCAGTTAAATGAGTTGTGTTAGGATCATTTTGGCGAGACAGACGTGGTCGTTCAAGTTTCAAGTCATTCTAAGAATTTGGTTTTTGAGCTAAATACTGAGTGCCTAATCAAATAGTATCTTATTACTCATTTAATATTCATATTTTAAAATGTATATTTTCAAAATTAAAATTCATGTTTGAGACAAAAATTTTGAAAAAATTGTGTGGAGAATCTACAACGTTCTAAGTTTTGATGAAAGCTTACTTATCTTCAAAGATAGTAAGCTTGAAAAATTTCACCAAAAACAATGGTGAAGTGTTCACCACAAATGTCAAATATTACAGCTTCTCCACACAGTTTTTCCAAAAAAATTGTCTCCAACATAATTTATATTGTTTTCCTATTTTCTTAAACATTAAAAAAAATAAAAAAAATTAATGTTTAATAAATATTTTAAAAAAAAAATTGAAAATGTCTAAACAAATTGTTATTATTAATAATATATTTAACAATTTCATAAAAAAACATATTTTTTAAAATCCAAAAAACTATTAAAACAAGTATTTATATATTATATTTCTTTTAAATTACAAAATTATTATTTTACTCTGAATATATTATATTAAAATAAATATAACTAAAAAAGTAATAATTTAGTATAAAAAATAATAAACATATATATAGTTTTAATGTTACTTTGAGTTATTTAGGGTTATTGAAAACAATGGTTGTTATCTTTCCCATTTAAATTGAAAATCCCTACTTCTGATATAATTGTTGTATTGCTTTCAAGTTTTGTGTACTCCTGGCAGTACAAATGAAGTTCTCAAATTTAATGTTTTTAGACATCATACACTTTGAGATTTTGAGATTAATGGAATAGAGATGATGTGTCAAAGTATTTCATTAATAAATTTGTGTGTGGTATTGTATAAATCATTTTGAATCAAATTGATAAAGTAAGAATGTCCTTCAAGTCTTCTTATAAATCAAAATATGATAAATCATATATCAAAATCAACTCTTTTTAATGTGATAATATGATAAAAACATATATTAAAAATATTAAATATAAATACTTATCTATTTTAAGTATATCTTCACTATGAAAATTCTTCTTATACACTAACTAATTAATTAATATCCAATATAATATATCAAAATCATGACCAAACAAATGTCAAACATATTAAATATAGATAGTTATCCTTATTAAGTAAGTCTTTACTCAACAAACTCTTTCTATATATATATTTATAACTAATCAAAATCCATAGATCATATATTGATTCATATTAAGTATATCTTCACTGGCCCAACTCTTCATTTTTATTTATAACTAATAAAATCAATCTATATATATAAAATCGCTGACACATATCCATACCTATAATAGAGATGATATATCAAAGTATTTCAATAATAATATATCAAAGTATTTCAATAATGAATTTGTGTGTAGTGTTATATAAATTATTTTAAATAAAATTGATAAAGTAAAAATGATCCATCAAGTCTCGTTATAAATCATAATGTAATATCTCATATATCAAAATCAACTCTTTTTAATGTGATAATATGATAAAACATATATCAAAAATATTAAATATAATTACCTATCCATTTTAAGTATAACTTCAAATTCTTCCCATATACTAACTAATTAATCAATATCCAAATATAATATATCAAAATCATAACCAATCAAATGTCAAACCTATTAAAATCAAATGTCAAAGCTATTAAATATAGATAATTATCTTTATTAAGTAAACCTTTACTCAACAAACTCTTTCTATATATATTTATAACTAATCAAAATCCATAGATGATATATTTATTCATATTAAGTATATCTTCACTGGCCAAACTCTTCATTTTTATTTATAATTAATTAAAATCAATCTTTATATATCTATAAATAATCAAAATTCATAGATCAAATATTGATACATATTAAGTATATCTTGACTGGCCAAACTCTTCATTTTTATTTATAACTAATTAAAATCAACACATATCCATACTTATCTAAGCTCATGTAATTGCTAAGTTTATAGATGCATATGTCCACTTCACAATTTAACACAATTACTAAACACCTAAAAAATTGAGACCCAAAATTCAGGACCTCCCACTTGCCCCCCTCCAGGTACATCTCAAACCAGGGTGTAAATGGATAAGTTGGGTGGCATTCATTAACCTTAAAGTTAAGACCACTACTGCAGTAAATGTGACAGATAGACTTTTGTAGCAATATCGACAGCGACGAGCTTCAGTGCAAAAAAGATATTGTGAAGTTACGCGTAAATATCTGTGTGACTACATTTTTGCACCGTGGACTGAAAGCAGGTACTTTGTTGTTTCTACGCGAGCAACGCTTTCAAGCATTTACTAAAATGACTGGAAACATAAGGTGCTTCCCAATAATGGCAAAATAAGCATTATGTGGTTGAGAATGGCCAGTACTGAACGCGTCATGCGTTTGTTGATGGGTCACGGAGAACCAGAATAGCCTCTCGTTTAAATCCGTAGCTAATCGTTGTAGGCCACTCAAATCATTCAACAAAATTACAAAAAGTTGACAGCCGTTTCATTGTCTTTTCCTTGAAACATCTGGTACTTAGTGGAAGAATAATCATGCATACATTTAATCCGAATACCCACAAAAAGTAAGATAAGTTAAAAATACTTCTATCTTGATGAAATTTGCATCAGTTTGTTTGAGGACATTTGCATCTTGAGAATGCCGAATCTTGTTATTGGAGACCTCCTCACAGGTGCAAATAGGGTGAGAGATGTATTTTGTTTTTGGATAAAATCCACAGATCTGAGATTTAGTGTTCATATTTCTGAGTTGTCAAGGGTTTATGGTCAGGAAATATGACAGGTAGAATTTTATTATTAAAGATATTTTTGGAGCTGCAAGTAGGGTGAGGGATGTATTTTGTTTTTAGATAAAAGAAGATCCACAGATGTGAGATTTATTGTCAATACTTGCAGAGTTATTAAGGGTTTATTGTTAAGACACGACAATAATAGAATTTATAATATATAAACATGGTCTAGAAGCCTAAATCTTTATTATATATATATAAGCCTAAATCTTTTATATATATATATATAGTAATTGATTAGGTTAATGCATGTTTGAAATTAAGATTAAAAGTTTATTGAATTAAATATTAAGATTTAATTATATTGATAGGTGTTTTTATTTTGGAATAGGATTTTTAAAATTTTAATTTAATTATTAGGTGGATGCTAGGGATTTAGCTTTCACAAAGTATTCTTAAATATTTTAGTACTAGTTACAAATTAAAACTTGAGCTTATCTCACTTAAATTGATTAATAAAAAAAATGTGAACATGCTTCATATTAACTTGAGTTATGGTTTTCTTGACATATGTTATTAGTAAGCTCTAGTATTGCCCATGATATTGTAACAAAAATTATTTACAAGTAAGAATTGTCATAGTAAAATGGAGTGAATATTAATAATTATAATCATGTTACATATTTTTTTAACTCATATATTAATTCCTTTTACCTCATAATACATGAATATATTTTCTTAATATATTTATTTTATATATAAAAATATTAATTAATCTTTCTTAAAATAATTTTTAAATCATGTCGTTAATATTATTATTATTTTTTATTTATTTAAATAAAAATATATTATTAGCACATTCTTATAAATATTTTCCTCTCTCTGATTCTTATTATTTAAATTATATATTGCCCAAATCATTTTTCATAGAATATGATTCATTTTTTTCCTTATTCTTATTTATTTTAATTATTTTTTATACATGTATATAAATAATTTACAATAATCTTACACAAATATTATTTATATGGTTTATTTTGATCTTTTCTTTTTGTTTTATTAATACATACATTCATTTATATATTGTTAACTATAATTAAATATATATTATTAATTAATTATATATACATATACATATGTTTTATTCATTTTAGTCTTTTCTAGTTATTTATATTTCTATATATATATATAATTTATATATTTATATATATATATATATATATTATTTAATCTTCTTCTTAAATTTATTATATAATATAATAATTATATATTTCTTAATTTTTTATTTTGAATAGAGTATTATTAATTTTCTTTCTTTTAAGATTTAATCATTATAATTTTTGTGCTTTTTTACATTTCTACAATATTTAATTCCCGTCGACCAAATAAGTGTATTGTGATTTTACTCAAAGAATTATTTAAACATCTCGCGTTGTCAAGATTTTAAAAAATAATAAAAATTAACTAAGTTGGAAATTTACTTTGAATTATCATTTTTATTAATTATAAAAAGAATTAATTTTTGATAGAGTATGACATTCCTTTTTATTCTCCTTCTTGGAGAAATTGGGGTTTAGTGAAGAATTCATTAAGTGGATAACAACTTGCATAGGAATTCCATGGGTGTCCCCTCTGATTAATGGTTAGTTATGCAATTTTTTCAAGCCTCTATGGGTTTATGACTAGGATGCCCCCTCTCCTTTCTTTTATATATTCTTGTAGCTGAAACCCCTAGTAGAAATATGGAGTTGGTTGGGGTGGAAGGGAAACTAAAAGGCCTTAGCATTGCTCACAATACAAAGGATGCCAATAATTTTTAGTTTGTTGATGGCAACCTTCTTTTGGGATGTGAAACAAGACAAATAGCAGTGAGATTTAAAAAAAAAAAATGAATAAATATTTGAACCTTTACAGAGGTCTCATCAACAAATGGAAGATTCAAATATTTGGTTGGAATAAATTTGTTTCGACCCTTCAGGAGATACCTAAGTTTGTTGAATTCCCTCTTACAGTTGATTGGCAATTCTTCAAATATCTTAGTTATTCCAATTTCACTGGGAACTTTGAATTTTGATAGCTAGATTAACACCCTAAACAAATTCAGGAAGAAAATATAGGGTTGCGGAGAAGTTTGGTTGAACACTGTTGGTCAAGTAATTCTAGTAAAGTTTGTTCTATCCTCACTCTTGTTATATATTTGTTTAGGTTTGCTTGCCCCTAAATTTTTTATTTCTCAAATGAGTATCATGATAAGAAAATTCTTATGGCAAGGGGGAAAGAAAAATGAAAAGAAACTCCATTTGGTTTAGTGGAATATTGGCTGTCTCCCCAAAGAAAATGGTGGATTAGTTGTAAAAGGTGCTATGTTCATGAACCTAGCTATGGGAGAAAAAATAATATGGAGGTTGATACATGACATAAACAAATGGTGGAAGATGACTTTTGTGTGAAAATACTTCAACAAAAATCATGTTTTAAGAGTTGAGATGACATAAGGGACTGGACCAGGCTCCCACATCTGGAAATTGTGCAAAGTGGTTTCTCGCCTTATAATAGGCCACCTCAGTTAGTGTACATAGAATGGCACTTGTATTAATCTCTAGAAGGACAACTTCACCATATATGGCCCATTGGGATCTCATGATAAGTATTAAAATATTTAGTAACATGGATGCAAGAGAAAGGAATGTTAAAGTTGAAAGGTATTTCCATATGGGACAAAATTTGTCATTGGAAAGGTTGGTCCATGCCTAATCTTTCTACCCTCCTCATACCTCAATGGTATAAATTGCTAGGATTATTAAAGGGTTTGGCTCCAATCTCCATCTCCCTGCAGGATCATCACTCTTGGACTTTAAGTCCTCATCTCTCCTACATTGTCAAGCTTGGTTACTCTAACTTAGTTAAGCATCCTTCACATCCTCCTCCATGTAGACTGTGGTCTAAAATTTGGAGTAAAGATAACATTTCGAAAATTAATACCTTTTGTTGGTCCTTTATACACCATAAAATTATCGCTACCAAAATATTAAGGAAAATAAATATTCATAGCCCTTGAAGATGTGCTCTCCACCTTCGATTCAAGGAATCTATCCCCCATCTCTTCCAACATTTCCCCTTCTCCCTAGAGGCCTCGAAGTTTGAGCTTTCCCCTATTTACTTCATCAACTCCATTCTAATATCATCGAAAGATATGTTTGAAAAGTGGAGCAATCATTGTTGGGCATGGAATCCCCTCGAGGCATGTTTTGGGGCTCAAAGCCCATGTTTTGACCGAATAATGTTGAAATCCCCCCGAATTGTGGGGGCGGAAGTATGTTAGAGTCAAGGGTTGTCCACCCTAGTTCGTAATGTAATGTCGGCCTACCCATGGTCTGCAGACAATGGGATTGTATAAATAGAGCAAGGCTCTAAGTGTAAAAGGAGGGAAGTATGGAATAGAAACAAGTCTAAGGAATTGAGTAGTAAGTGTCCAATTATGTATTTGGGTCATAGAATAGGAGAAGACTCTGTAGCTAAGTGCGCAGAGGTCTAGTTGTCTACAGCTGAGTGGGTAGGGCAGAGTCGAGTCTGTAACCGAAGAAGAGAATAATAAAGAGAAGTTTTACCCGAATTCTGTGTACCTGTTCTTGATTTATTACATGTTTGATATCAATTGCAAAAATATTGTTTATTTACTGTGCGCACTTGTATGAATGATTTATACTGCTAAGTATACTTTACACATGCAAGTAAGCTAAATTAATCAACTAACGGTGGAACACTAGTAAGAACTTGGCTAATAATAGTGTTTGGTCCCCTAGTAGGGTTGCGCGAAGGCAGCATCTCAGGCTGCGAGGTATGCATAAATACGCTTAGCGACGTGCGCACAGGGTCAAACCACAGACTACTCGAACCCTTCAGACATCTCTAGGGTAAAAAAATTAGTTCTAGCACCCTCCCATACTACTTCGGGTGAGACCTAAGTCCGTGATACGTGGACTATTGTCGAAAGGGCCAGTAATACTGGGATTTGTTTGGCTAAATGACCTCTAAACCTGGGCCAGGCCCTAACAAGGCAACAAATGGTTCCATTGCTAGGACTGGGATCTACATAAGATATGTTTGATGTCGTGTCCCTAGAATCTGACAAAGAAAGAAATTGAAGGGTGGTTGGATAGAAAAATTCACGAGTTCACGGTGCAGGAAAATAGGAATCCACGAGTATCAAAGGAACAGTGGGTAGAGCGCTACTTATATACGAAAATCCATGAAATTTTCTTTGCATCCTTCCCCTTTTAGTTGTATGAGTGGATCACGAAGCTAGCAAACAGTCAGGGAAGGTGTAGGCTTAACAAACCCATTGTGTGGAATCCAGAGTTGGTGCGCAGACTAGAAGCATCGGAAGATAAGATCGCGCGTGTTGTGGACCATTAGCTCAATCATATTATAGGAGGGTTTATCACCGAGTTCATAGTAGATACATCATTCAGCTACAGCGAGGCAGAACGACGCTTCCTCAAAGGACCGCAAGGTAAGTACATTAAATCTTTGAACACTTGGATTGAAATGTTACTATGTGAAAAGTGGACTATGCGAATAAATTGATTTTTGGGGCTACACGAAGTGGGAGGATCTATAGAAATGGAAATATCGAAGAATTAGAGATTATCCCCTTGATTTAGCCTCAGCGAGAAAGTGAGGAAGAGCTCACAAAAGTTTGACCAAGAAGTGCGATCAATCTAATAAGGCAACGAATCCCGTGCATACCACCTCCACCTACACCACCACCAGTTTCACCATCTTCACCCCCATCTTCTCCCACACCACCTTCGCCACTACCGCAGTTCAATATGGCGAGTGCAATAAAGTTGCAGTGTTCAAAGGGGTAGGGAACGAAGATCCAAACCAATTTTGGTTCATGGTAAAGGCTGTATGGGAAGCACAAGGAGTCGTGGATGACAATATAAAAAAGGAATGCTAGTAAGCACGTTGTAGGATCATGCACTGACATGGTACATCAAGCATTCTAATGACAATCCAAACACAGGGATCGTAGATATCTAAGCTGCGTTGAACAGGGAATTTAGCAGGCCAAAATCGGAGACACAGTCGATTATCGGGTTTAAGGAAATCATGATGCTTCTTTGTGAGACCCCCTTGGAACTGAATCAAAGACTGAAGGGTATGATTCGCGAAGCCAACATGACCTTGACAAATGAGCAGCACTGCACATGGTTTTTAATATCACTAACGTCGCAGCTAAGGATGGCGTTGTCGTAGCAAAAGTTATCCACCAAGGCCGAAGCTTTGGAGATTGAAATGAGACTACACAAGACCCCAATACAAGATCCTGGCTTGGGAGTCCAACAAATCCATGTGCAACTGAAAAATTTGTGTCTAGAAATGCAGAGCTTGAAACATGACAAGACAACTCACCTAGAAGCATGCGAGGAGGTATGGTGCATAAAATGTAAGGGCCAGGGGCATGACAAGGACCATTGTCCAGTCTTCGTGAAATAACTAGCAGGAGGAGGGCCAATGCCATTGAGATCAAATGCACAAGCAGGGTTGAGCGCAACGCCTGCATTATGGTGTGTGATTTGTCAGATAGGAGGGAAGCATGCTACAGATAGCTGTCACCTATTACAAAAGTTATGAATTGATGATGGATCAAACTCCTACCTATAGATTTTAGACCGAAACGCGAGCCCTCAATCAAAATGCAGCGATAGTGTGCACTGGATTTTAGGGGCGCGGATGAGGTCGAGGTGGAATGGGACCAGGAAGGGGTCGTAGACAACTAATTTGTTACAATTGTGGAGGGTCAGGGCATTATGTCTATGATTGTACAAATCTGACGAGAGTATCATGTTTATATTATACCCAATTTGATCATGAGATGGAGGACTGCCTTACACTGATAGCGAGGTTGTGCGATAAAGGAACACTCCAGCCTCCCCTGACTCAGAACCTACAAATGATGAGGATTGAGCCATGTGAAGAGGACCCAAACATAAACATCATGCTCTGAAGTGGTATCACGACAAGAGATGACAAGGGCAAGCAACTCGAAGAGAGTGCTTGGGTTCACAAGTTTCCTACAAAGGAACCAGAGTTTGATTTGGAGCGCGCAAAGGAGACATTCATGGAAGCTAAGAAAGCCTCCACTTCAGGTAGTAAAGACAAACTAGAACTAGAGATGGACCCATCAATGCTTACTACCTTTCTGGAGACATGCATGAAGCTACTGTGCGACAGTAAGGCTGTGAAGGGACTGCAAGAACTCATCACTAGGTGCACTGGGTCATGAGAACCACACATAGTCCGGAAGCTCGGGAAGCACACAACGCGAATAAGAAGGGAGATGATATTGATTGCGCAAATCGCGGAATATGAAACAGATAAAGTGATTCTAGACTTAGGATCGGACGTGAACGTATTACCAAAGAAAACATGGGAGTGCATGGGTAGGCCCGCATTGCAATGGTCTCCTATTCAGTTATGAATAGCGAACTAGCAAAAGATCCTACCTATTGGAAGATTGCAGGGAATAACGGTAGATATCGAAGGTGCGAGCACACTTGCAGATTTCAAAGTGATAGAGATTGTCGATGACAACAATCCCTATCTTGCACTACAAGAATAGATTGGGCCACTAATATGAATGGAGTGATAAATCTAAAGAGCAAGATGACTTTTGAGAAAAATTCACTACGTGTAGTGGTACCTTTAGACCCTGCAGAAGGATCATGCTACACAGAGCCAATGCAGGACGACGAGAGCGACGATGATCTAGACTGTATCTACAAGATAACCGCTCAGGAACAGGATTGGGTGAATCCTATAGCGAATGGCAGGATTTCGTGGGAGCGCGAAAGCTCCTGCACATCAGATTAAGATGAGGAAATAGAAAGATGGCATAACTAGTTACATGGAGTAACCATGCTAAATTGCAACATGATGGTAAGATCATTGTGCTGCGTGACAACAGAGGTAAGAGATCTGCCTATGTTGATGGGTTGAGCGAAGTGGATGATTTCCTGAAAAAGTTTGAAAGAGAAGTACCGGAACAACAACATTTTGACACTCTGAAATGGGCACTGTGCGCTACGCCCACAAGATGGTGGGGTACGCATCAGAGAAGTTTTGAGAACTAGCGCGACTGCAGAAGAATGATGCTTATATGGTTTGGAAAGCCTTAACTGTGGATGGAAGTTAGGTATTATGGACGAAACAGCCTGCGCACCCACCTCTCCAAATGGGTACAGGCGTATGGTATGCAACCTACACAAATGCACACCATCCTCACAATAGTAAATAGGAACAACAAGTAGGAGTGGGAAAGACAAGGGCGTGAACGATGAAGTATGATAAGACTAAGTGCACCAAAGATTATCCGTGAGGAGGCCTTTGACAAGGTGTGTGAAGTGCTAAACACAGTCCACCATGTGAGATGCACTGACTGGGACCTGCACGTACCAGCGGTTCTATGCGCTTATATGACCATGTGTAAAAACCTGACCGCGCGAGCCTTCCGACACTAAAGTATGAAGCAAATGATGTAATCCCTATGGAGCATGTGAAGCCTAGCCCACGCATAGTAGCACCCATAGATACACTGGTCTGCGAAGCCCAGAACAAAGGAATCACACAGCCACGAGAAAGAAAACACATAGGACTAGAGGAAGAAATATGGCGGGCAAACTTTAGACTTCACGAACTTGAAAAAGAAAGGGTACGATTAAGGAAGAAAATCACTTTGATGGACATGGAGGTCCAGAAGCTAGAAGACGAAATAAAGGAAGCATTTCTCATCGAAAAATTGAGGATGGTAAGGCAAGGTGTGTACAATCATACTGACAAATTGGAGAACTATCATTGTGAACTGGTTGTTCTGCTGCCTTAGCTTGGACCACATATCGCCAAATGTAGTGACCAGGGTAGTGCATTGCAAATAGTAGAGTGTGTGATGCCAAACACAACAGTGGAAGGTGTGGACTCTCCACAAACTATGTTGGAAGATGGGATGGAGCCCCACATGGGTGGTGTGACCGCCTGACTAGCTGCATGAAGGATAGTCTTAGTGCTCCAGGCTGTTGAAAGGAAGTGCGGGACTATAAACTATTCTTCCTGGGAGCTACGTGATATGGGGGATGCGCGTAGAAGTAGAGTGTCAGAGGGTTTGCGACCACACACGGAGGGTTGCACTGCCACATGGGTTGGCCGGAAAGTGACCATTGAAGTCACTATTCATGATGGGATGCTTGACTTAAGGCTAAATGGAGTGGGTGACGGGCATTTAAGATGCGATTTATGGGAAATATTTGGGAAAATATGCTGCTAAGAAAGCATTAATGGACCAAAAATTGTGGGGAATGGTCAAATTTGAATTCAAAAGGCATTATAAAACACAAAGGGATACCCAGCAAACAACACTTGGTCATTTGAGAATTGAGCGATTGAGCAGAGCAGTGAGCATTACGAGCCGAGCGATAATTGAGCCCCTAAGTTCGTGAGTGACTGAATACAGCCTAGATACAATTACAATAACCAAGGATGGTTTGGGAATTGAAGACGTAACTACCAGCGAGGTCACGCAGACCCCAATGGTGGAGGGTACAATTAATTCATAGAGATCTCCAAATCATTGCATACGTCAAGACCCAAGAAAGATAAACAGGCAATGGCTCCAGTATGCATGTCCCCGAGGAACTCACTACACAACAAGCTATCAATGGCAAAAAAAGGGAAAGTTGTCACAATCGACACAGATGGGGAAGAAGAAGATCAGCAGGCCCTAACCATCATAGTCGAAGAAAACAAAGATATGGAGGAGGATATTCAACCTATACGCTTTGCAACAAAATTGTCTGCATATGTCCCTCCGTAGAAAGGGAAGACCAAAGTGCTGAAGGACCTGGACGAAACCAAGAGTTCTCTCCAGACTCCGCTCCTGCCAAACAACATA
>APFE030785919.1:48171-83429 GCA_000404065.3 Pinus taeda | reverse complement strand
CCCAGGCGGGTAGAGTGGCGAGGGTAGGCGGGGGGAAGGAGGGTGTAAGGCCCCCGAGCTGCAGATGGTTTGGGTGAGAGCACACGATGGAGGAGCGTGGGCGAGCTAGGTTGAACAATGCAACGGCTATTGGAAACGCGAAGTCATGAGGTGAAAAATGACTAAGTGTTTGGTCGACGAAGGTTTATATGACTAGGCAGTCCTGGGTGTGGGTGCCCTAGCCACAAGCTGACGTGCAAGAAATAGTTGGAAAGCCATGTTTATGGGGTGGCTAGCATGGGCCAACGTGACCATTCATGGAGGACCGAAGGATATAAGTATATGGCGATGGAGAGGAGTTTCATCATCATTCAATCATCAACAAATGTGAGCTAAGGCCTTCTCTTAGGAGCAGAAACAAGCAGGTTGGGCGTTATGAATTAAGGGCGGCGGTGGAGGAAGACATAGGGGCCGAAACACCCTAGTTGCAAGTCGAGGTGATCTGGGTGACTGCAAGGTGTGCAGGGCGTAGGGCATGAGACACGTGCAATAGATCATTCGGGTGGAACAGTTTGGCGATCAGGTCATTAGCGCGAGTCAGGTAGCAGTTTGGGTGGTTGCACATGGCGCACTGAGGTGACGAGCTAAGGATCGAATAGCCAGGCAGGCGAGTTAGACAAGTGCGGGCAAACAGTGGAACAGGCGAGCTGGGTAAGGCGCGTTTGGGTGAGCGCTCGTGCACAAGTTGAACGGAGGACCAACGAGTGGGAAAATCGGGCAAGGGTGCCAGTGAATGGTTTGTCATGCGGAGTGTTGTGCCTAAGGGCGAGTCGCGCAGATGCGCCCTGGGCACGACTAGATGTCGAAATGTTGGAACGAAGAGTTGGGCACATGGTGAAATGACAGGTGAGTTTTGGACAGTCACAGTGGGTGTGCCCGAACGAAATGCAGGTGAACAGTGAAGTTGAGCACAAGTGGTGTGAAATGATGACGAGACGGATGAGCTGAATGATGAAATGTTCGGGAAAGGCGTTTAACTGAACAATGGCACATGTAGTGTGACTCAACTAGTTGGGGCGTCGATGAAAAAGTTTGTGTGAAAAGTGCGACGGGTGCACGAGTTGGGCAACAACTCGTGTGACTTTGCCCGATGTTTGGGTGAGGTTACACGGTAGTGCAAGAAAGTTAGGTTTTGCAAGTAAGAGGAGAAACTTGGGGTTTCCCTCCATTGTAAAGTTTATGTACAAATATGAATATTATCATTATTGATACGGGCAGATTCATATTTACAGGGAGTTTCCCCTCCCATGATATTCCACTGTGCATTTGAATGTTAATGGTGATAATATGTTAATAATGTGAAATTTTTCGTTGTGTGTTTAATGAAAGATTGTACTTAGCTATTGAAAATATTCTAAGTATAGAAGTAAGGCGTAGTCCATGATCGTTAATATTGTTAAAAAGAAAAGGGTTGGTGGTGTCACACCTCCTATAGTGTGGTTGAAAGATCACCGCCAATGTAGGGGCGTGACAGTTGGTATCAGAGCCTGATTCAGAGAATCAAATTTTCAGATAAGTTGATCCCACTTCACTTTGTGACAGTTGGTATTAGATCATGATTCAAAGAATTGGATTTGTAGAGAAGCTGATCCCACTACACTTCGTGGCAGTTGGTATGAAAGCTTGATTCAATCGAACCAAGCTTACCGAGGAAATATGAAGGGTGATTCAGACTTGCAGTTTATGGTCTACACTAGATCACAAAGGAAACAGATGGCAACGATGGCGGAAGAACCTCAGGTGATGACAGGTGAATCTAACCAAGATGCTAGAGAGGCTTTCCTTAATAGGGTATTGGATCGTCTCGAAGAATTGGGTTCCAATATGGCTTTGATGAAGGCTGAGAACATGCAAGTTCATGAAGGCTATACAAAGGTGAAAGAGAAACTTGAAGACCTCAAGGTTTGATACGAGTATATGGAATGGGAGTATACACAAATGAAAGAAGAAGTCAAGAAGATTGGTGAAGCAAGAGATCCAGGATTGGCTAAAATCTTGAAATTACGGCAAGCTCTTGATGATGCTCTTGATGAGATCACGATTTTGAAGAAGGTTGTGAGACACAACTCAGGTGGAGGTGTGACTCATGTCAAAGTCAAAGAGCTGGATTTTTATGATAGGACGAGGAGTGCGAAAAATCTTGGTAAATTTCTATGGGATATGGAACAGTAGTTGGAGCGCTTGGGATTATCTGATGAGGAAACCAAAGTGAAGGTAGCTGCTCAATTCTTGGTGAAGGATGCTAAGATGTGGTAGCGGAGGATGGATCTGATTGCCAACAACAATTTCGAAGACATAACTTCGTGGGATGACATGAAGAATGCTTTGCAAACCCACTTCAGTCATAAGATGAAACATGGGATGCAAGGATGAAGATAAAGTATATAAAGCAAACGGGAAGTCTGCAGGCATATCAGCGAGAGTTCTCAAGTGTGGGTTTGGAATTTCTAGACATGGTGGAAAGGAACAAGGTGTTCAACTTTATCATAGGTTTGAAAGCTTAGGCATGGAATGAAGTGAAGAGACAAAAGATTAAGACACTTGAGGAGACTTTTGTTGTTGTGGATCATTTGGTGGAACACTATGATGAGGATTCTTAAGAGAAGAAGAATATGTATGACAAAACTGAAGGAGAAGAATACGAAAGAGGAGACTTTGAGATCAAATGAAAAGTTGAAGATGAAGAAACCGTTGAAGTGTTGGATATGTGAGAAACCACACATGGTGAAGAATTGTCCTTCAAGACCAACATTGGTTGCCTTGGCACAATCCAACGCAAAGAAGAAAGAAGAAACTTCCATAGGGGTTATGCAGATTCTAGGAGTTGCGGTGGCTATGGAAGCTGTCTTGAGGAGAGACCCGGAAAGAAACAAATTGGAGTATGTTGAAATGAATATTGGGAGTGCTTTTGTGCTTACTATGATGGATAGTGGTGCAACTCAAAAAATTATGAGCAAGGATACTGCGAGAAGGATTGGGTTGAATTTTGTACCAGTGCAGGCACAAATGAAGACAGTGAATTCTCCTCCAGATTCTGTGATTGGTGTAGCTGAAAAAGTGGATGTGACACTTGGTGAATGTATAGGGAAGATCGAGTTCACTATGGAGTGGATAGATGACTATGACGCTGTATTGGGTATAGAATTCATGAAGGAATTTGATGTGATGATTGTTCCCCATATTAAGAAACTCTACATTTACGACGGACGAGAGGATGTACCCATTAGTGTACCAACCTTGGGAGTAACTAAGCCTGAATGTAAGTTGACAGCGATGAATATGGAGAATGAGAAAAGAGATGAAGAGATCTGTAAGCGGTTGTCTGTTGCTGAGGCAAAGCTTGTGGAGTAGTCACAGGTTATCAAGACATTGTCAGATAGATCTTGGATCTATCTAAGAGGTTGGAAGCAGTGGAGGATGACGATGACGAAGAGTATGTGAGGCTGAATGTTCAGATGGAGGATCAGGAGGCATACTTGCAGAGAATGGAAGTGGAGGATCTAAATAGGTGGATTGAGTTGATTAGTGAGGGAGAGCCTTCAGGCTCTGCTCCCTCCTCATCATCTTAGACTATCATGGAGGATGGGGCTCATTGTTAGCTACTCATGGCAGTGAGTCTCCAAACACTTTGAGCAGGCATCTAGGGGTTAGATGACATAGGTTGATAGGTGGCATGCAGTGGATAGTCATGACGATGTAGGGGCATGAGTTCTTGTGGAGGCGATGCATGGTTCGATTAGCTACCCAAATAATCACCGACATGAGGGCTATGAGCACATGATTCCTTACATAACAGTGACATATCTATAGCATGAAGCAGGTTGAGTAGTGGACATCTAGATTACCCATATACACAGTTGTGTGGATGGATATCTTGGTGACGGATGGTTGCTGGGATCAAAATTTGTCAAGGGCGACAATGACTTTGAGTGGGGGAGGATGTAAGGCCCCCGAGCTGCAGATGGTTTGGGCGAGAACGCATGACAGAGGACCACGGGCAATCCGAGTGAAACAACGTAGCCACGGGTGGCAACGTGAATTCATGAGGCCAAAAATGACTAAGTGTGTGGTTGACGCAAGTTTATATGACTGGGCGGTCCCAGGTGTGGGTGCCCCATCCACAAGCCGATGTGCAAGAAATAGTTGAAAGCCATGTTTATGGGTTGGCTTGCATGGGCCGACGTGACCATTCATGGAGGGCCGAAAGATATAAGTATACGGCGGTGGAGAGGAGTTTCATCATCATTCGATCATCAACAAATGCGAGCTAAGGCCTTCTATTAGGCGCAGAAGTAAGCAGGTTGGGCGTTCTGAATTAAGGGCGATGGTGCAAGCAGACATAGGGCCCAAAGCACCCTAGCCACAGTTCAAGGCGAGATGGGTGACCGTAAGGCATGCAGGTCACAGGGCACGAGACACGAACAATAGATCGTTTGAGCGGAACAGGTCGGCGGTCAAGTCGTTACCGCGATTCAGGTAGCAGTTTGGGTGGGCACACATGGCGTGCCGGGGTGACGAGCCAAGGGTCAAACAGCCGGGTGGGCGAGTTAGACAAGTGTGGGCAAACGGTGGAACGAGCAAGCCGGGTAAGGCGAGTTCAAGCGGGCGCTCGTGAATGAGTTGATCGGAGGACCGACAAGTGGGCGAACCGGACAAGGAGGCCGGTGAACGGTTGGTCGTGCGAAGTGTTGTGCCAATGGACGAGTTGAATGGACGCACCTCGGGCACGACTACATGACGAAACATTGGAACAAAGAGTTGGGCGCACGGTGAAATGATAGGCGAGTTTTGGATGGTCGAGGTGGGCGCACCCGAACGAAACGAAGGTGAACGGTGAAGTTGAGCACGGGTGGTGTGACACGACAGCGAGACGGGCGAGCTGAATGACAAAGTGTTCGGGCAAGGCATTTAACCATACCATGGCACGAGTAGTGTGACTCGACAAGCTGGGGTGTCAACGAAAATGTTTGTGCAACAAGTGTGATAGGTGCACGAGTTGGGCAGCAACTCGTGTGACTTTGCCCGGTGGTTGGGCGAGGCTGCACGACAGTGCAGGCAAGTTAGATTTTGCAAGTAAGGTTTTGTAGAATTTATTTATTTATTTTATTTTTATTTGTAATTTTAATTTTTAAATTTTTAAATTTAATTTTATTTTTTTTAATTGTTTTTCTTTTAACCTTTTTTTAGGTAATTATTTAATTTTTTTGTTTTAAATGAGGTTATTTTTTTTACTTTTATTTTAACTTAAATTTTATATATATATATATATATATATATATAATATATATATATATATATATATATATATATATATATATATATATATATTATATATATATATATTATATATTATATATATATGTGTTATTTATTTATTTATTTTATTTTTGATTTATTTTTGTCATGAATCGTCTCCTGCCACCCCTGCTCGTTGGGCCTCGGGGTGGCCAGGTAATTTTTTTTTTTTTTTAAGTTTTTAATTTTCTTTTATTATTATTATTATTATTATATTATGATTATTAATGTTTTTATAATTTTGTAACCTTTTATTTTTATTTTTATTTTTAATTTTTATTTTATATTTTTATTTTTTACATGGTATTGTTAATTTTTTTTATATTTTGTAGATTTTTTTTGTCTCTTCTATATATTTTTTATATTTGATTTTTTTGTCATGTTTTGACATGTTTTATTACTTGTTATTATTTTTTAAATTTGTGTGTGTGTGTGTGTTTTATTGTTTTTATTTTTTCAATATTTAAATTATTTTTTTCTTATGGATATATATATGTAGGGTCTGTGTCGATGCTTGGCTAGCAACTTGATCCCATTATGTGTAATTTGATAGTTGATTTTAAATTTTCGTTATAATGAATCAAATATGTCCCCACAATGTGTCAATTTCATGGTCGGTATTTAAGTTTTCATTACAGTGGGTTGAGTTCACCTACAATGCGTGTCAATTTGATAGTTGATTTTTAATTTTTTTTGCAATGTATCAAGTTGTCTTAGGCTAAGATTTTAAAATCGCTATACATTTAGCATTTAAAAAAAATTACTCTTGGTATAATAACTCTTTCATTCAGGTGTTCATTTTTTAAGTTTTTTTAGTCACAAAATTTTTCCATAATGTCATGCTTGAAATATTTGAAAACTTAAGATTGTTTTGTAGTCATAATCTTTGGTTTTAATTCCATGGTTGAAAAATTGTCAAGATTTTAATGTTTTTCTAAGTCGTGATATTTTATCTTTAATGCTATGGTTGAAAACAATTATAAGTATTTTCTCTTAGCACCATGTCTGAAAATTGTTGAAATTTTAAGGTTTTTCAGAGAAGTGATATTTTAAATTTAATGTCATGCTTAAAAATCATTGGAATTTTAAGGCTTTTCAAAGATGTGATATTTTATCTTTAATGTCATGCTTGAAAATTGTTGGAAATTTAAAGTTTTTCAGAGTCATGATATTTTATTTTTAATGTTATTATTAGAAAATGTTGAAAATGTACCCTGAAAAAAGACATTATTCTGGCATCAACAATTTTCGATTTCAAGGTGTTTTTTTCACCAAACAAAATGGCTTTTATTGCTTTTTACTGTTATTTTTAAAAAATATTGAAAATTTACTTTGGAAAAAAAATGGTGATGCATAATCAACGCTTTTTTATTTTCGGGTTGTTTTTTCATGTTTTTTTGGGGTTTTTGGGCTCGAGTACCCGTTTTGAGGTAATAGTTCCCATTTGAATGCTAACTATGTTCTCAGTCTTCAAACTTATTAATATTAAAAACTTCTTACATTCTTGTACTGGTGCAGACTCATACCAGTACGTAGACACCCACTTGTTGAAGGCTAAAGCCTTCACTCGTTCTCCATCTCCTACTTAAGGGGAGCTCCAACCCCCTGATCTGATTACCAGTCACTACTGGAAGGAAGCTTTGACCTCCTCACTGAACGATCCAACCCTCAACAGCATTCGTGGACCATGTTTCATAAATTTTCACACTAGATCCACCTGCTTTAAGACATCACAACTTATAGATAATTGAAGCAAACACCAACTTGATTCAAACATAGCAGTGAGATCATTGTAACCAGAACACATAATTGAACTCAGAATACTGCATCAACACATAGAATCAATTGCAACCCTGGACATTCATATGCCAAAATGTATACGCTACTTCACTTAAGAAAACCTGCATGTATACACGCTTTTCTGTAGACAAACTTGCATACAGATCTTAATATATTGAAAATTGAAAACTTGTAATTCTGAATGAGACATAGAGTTGACTAGAGATATTTTGAAATATTCTATTAGCTTACAGAACCCTCATATAGTCAGCATCATCAATAATCTTTTCAATAAATAAACATGTCACCAGATTCAACTTCATCATTAAATCAGTTCTACTTCAGACATTATCACTCAACCTAGATCAGAATGAGGATATCATTGACAGACAATAGAGATACAATAACACTAATCAGGTTTATCAGTCATTTATGAATAGAAACCCTTCCTTTATATACGTAACTTTGATGAGACAAACCCATGTGTATACAAAACTTCACCGAGACCAACCTCCGTATAGATGTACAAATTTTGACCTAAAATTTTGCAGCTCTTCAAAACGTCAAAAAGACCCAGATCATAATATTCAGAGACAAAAACATGCGGAAATACTTAGATCTAATCAATCCATGAGCAAATCATACAATTGAAAGTCATTTCAGGTATCATGATCTTGATCCATCATTGTATTCATCAGTGCATAATTATTTCAGATCTATGTGACAACTATGGCCCTTACAATGCAAACATACTTCAAATTGAAGTATTCATCAAAAACCCTTTCACATGCACACTTAGCACTTTGATATTCACCTCCTTATATAGTTTAACCTTTATCCAATACCACGGGTCAAAACTACACTAGTGTTGATGGTAATCTTTGACGAGATCAATATCCGTTGTCACACTTATTATTATGGGCCAATTCCATGGTAAAGACCCCTGGTATTTAGAATACCATGGTGCAAAAACTACACATGACTTTCCTTCACCAAACCTGCTTGTATACATGACTTGGCCTTGACGAACTCGCATGTAGATCTTCAAATATTCACCCGTGACTTTGCTTCTTTGTACTTGTGTGTATATGCGACTTGGCATTTACGAACACACGTATAGATCTTCAAATATTCACCATTATCAAAATTTTGTTTTGTAAACCTTTGTCCCATCATTTTGTTATTCTATTCCATCATTTTTTCACCTGTGAACTTACTTGTAGATTCATCTAGTTACCATATACTTGTTCTATTACAAGTGAGTTGCCATCAAGGACAACACATGCATGATAATGCCAACAAGAAAGTGAGGTCTAAGCAGTGAGAGTAGAGAGAGTGCTTGTGTAGTAAGAGCAGCAAGAGTGATGTGAGAAAAACAATGAGGGTGGAGCTGAAAAGCAGGCATCAAAGTGATTGTTGTAAAAAGAATAGTGTGAATTGATCTGAGATAGTTACAATAGAGAGCCTGTGAGAGAGAAGGCAGAGTGTTGAGGATATGCTACCGTGAACAGTGAGTAAAAAACAACTGCATGAGACCAAAGGGATTTAGTGGAACAGTAGAAGACAAAGAGCAGAAGTTGAGTCTATAACCAACCATTTTTTGTATTTTACTTTTAATGTGTACCCCTATTTTTTCCAGTTTGAAAATTGTATGAAATAGTATAACAGTGGAAATAGTAGGTTGGTTCCTACATTCAGAATAGGTTGGTGCCTCTTGGAAAGTTGGTTCCTTCTAACCAAATGGTGTCGATACCTCCTGTGAGTTGATTCTCATAAGAAAACAAATTTAATTAAGTAGGTGCTTAATTTACATCATAAACAAACAACAAATTTGGTGGTTTTTTCCCTTCTGGTTTCCACATGAAAAACATTGTGTGAAATGTGTTTGTTGCTCATGTTAATGTTGTATTAACATGTATGTTTGAACTTTTTGTTCAATTCCTTTATGAATGAATACTCCTACAAGTAACATAATATAAAAAGGAACTTTAAGCACACCAGAAAAAGAAAATAATATCACTATTATTGATTCACCCCACCCCACCCCCCCCCCCCCCACACAAATATTCCTTATTCCAACATAATGCATTTGTACTAACAATTTATGTTGTAAAAGGCATAATAGAACACACACACACACACACACATATATTTTTAAAGAGGAAACCAATCCGGAGAATTTAATGTCAAAAGACACGACAAAATTTTCTTTCTAAGAAATATGTCTAGCATCTAACTCTATGGATAAGATCATGTTCTATGTTTTTTCAAAAGTATATATGTTTAACTTATATATATAATTTAAGCTAAAGTTATAATTATGTAGTTTCCTAATGGGGGGAGAGTTTTTGAATGATTTGGGGGAGGGGGGGTGTCTCGTGGGACGAGCTTGCCACCTTCGTTGATGTGATGGAAATTAAAGGCTGGGGGTGTGCCTCATCCCTGGCATGAGCTTGCATGAAATGGAATAAGTATATATTAATACAAGGGCTAGTAGGTGGGCAATAATTATGAGTTAAGCTGGGGTTGGAAGAATTCAGTGCCTTTACAGGGATAGGGATATGGAGCCCCTGCTAATAGTGCATGAGATACGTTTTGATGTTCATGGGGATAAGCTCATATGTTCTTTGAATACCAGGAGAAGTTTGAGCCTATTGGCAGAGTGGAGAACTTAGACGGGAAGATGAACCTCCAGCTGGGTGTGATTTGGTGAGAGACAAAGGTACACATGGTCAAGGAAAAGCTATAAACAAGGATGGTCAACAACTAAAGTTAATGGGTGTGGGTCTTGTCCCTTAAGAAACCAATTTCTTGGCTATGTAGAAATTTTTCTTAAGACATTAATGTTTATTATTCATGTCACTTATTTGTATGGTGTATCTTCAAATGAAGGACCTAAAAGACCTGGTTCTTAACCCTTAATACTTAGCTAATATGAAAATCTCAGAATGCCATATGATGCTAGATATAAATGTTGAGTGAAGAATGCTTTAAAAGGTTAGAGACAATATGTTGTTTTTCATATCAACTACTATCTGTAACACTTTGAGAAGTTTGAGACAATATGCTATTTTTCACAGAAACTATTATCTGTAACTTAGAGTAAATGTAGAAGTAGGGGTTTTAAGTATAGGAGTGCTCTTTTAAGGAATTTTAACTTCATTCACATAAGTAAACAAAGACCTGCAACTTCATTACCATACTTAAGGAAAAGAAGACATATGATGACACATAACAGAGAAGTTACAAAATCATACCCAACAATGTGTGGAAAACTTCAGATTCTTTCATTAATCAATAGTTTATCAAAAAAACAGTAGCCTAGTCTCCAGGTTCTTCAAAATTCGAACCCTTTTTCTATAATTGTCTCTTTTTCTACAACATGTGACAATTGATAATCACCAAAACTGTCAAATTGTTTAACTATCTCCTAATTGTCTAAAGTAAAAGTCATTAAAGAATATTACATTGGAGGGGTAAAGACACCTCATTCTCAAGAAAACAAAATAAAAAGAAGTAACATAAATTAGAAAATTGATGATTGTTGCTCGTTGTTCGGATCTGTGGCTTGACTACTGATGAAGTTTCTCTGTAGATGTTCTGATAATAATTAAACTATTTTAACACAGTGAAACTGCATCTTTACAAGATTATGTGCGTGGTTGTGGGATATGGGCCCACGTATGTATCAAAAATGTTTTGATTAGCGGAAATACAAAGAAAATCTTATGGCCCACATATATATCGGAAGTGCTCTGATTCACGGAAACACAAAGAAACCCAACCAATCACCATTTGTTTGGAGTTTCGATCATCCGCCTCTAATTCTAGTTATTATGCTAAAACAATGGAATTGGTTGATTTACGCAAAATATGACTTACCACGGAACTGAAAATAATTTATACTCCGGTTCATAATCTTATCACGTCTGATTTTTCCACAGACCTTTGCCTTCCCCGCAGACCTAATAGGAAACAAAACTGCAATTAAAAGACTTCTCGGGTCCGTAATTTATAATAAAACCCAAGCACTTTTCGACACGATATCTGTCGAATCTTGTCCCTTCTTGATGAGTGACTGTGATTGATCCGGATTTCAATGGATTAAACCAAATTCTATAAGCCATCATGTTTGTTTTTCGAATTAAACATCGTCCTTGTTAACCACGTGATTACCATTGGATTTGCATTCTTCAAGCGAATGACCCTGATCAACTGAGGTTTTAACTCGATTTTATAACTTCTTGCATCCAATTTTGGAGTAAACCTCGCCCTTGTTAACCACGTGATTACCATCAGATCTATTTCCTTTGAAGAGAACGGCTCAGATCTTCTCGTAAATTTCTCACGTTCAAAATCCATTTATAATATAAAATAAGTCATTTCTTTCAAATTTCCACATTTCCTTTTATTTCCGTTATAACATAATATTTTTTTTTTTCATTTTTGCGATAAAACTGAAAATAACATTAAAATGACAATGGATGCTACAGCAGGTCTTGTGGTAACTATTTTCCCAATTAATCTACTACTGGTTTTTTTGGTAATACCTCTTTGGCTTGTTAATTTTCACGGTAGAGAGTATCTATGTTATGTTAGTTTGTATTATATATATGGTCTATCAGGTTTTGGGGTTGGTTAGAGAGAGTTTGAGTTTAGCCTAGTCTTTCTCTGATTCATGGGTTTGGTGGTTGCAATTGGTCTATAATGTTGGAAGAATTTATTTGGTCTCATCTGTCAAGCAGTTGTCACATAGAGCTATTATGTATAAGGATTTATTATATTAGCCAATCTTGGTATTTTATATGTCTGGTGTTTTTTTAAAGAAATACTAGTGTTATTCCTATTGGGGTTCATAGCTCTAGCTTCATGTTTCATAAAGGGGGGGCCACTGTGTTATTAATCCTCTTGGGATTTTTTTGTGGGTGTGTCTTGTTGCCCAAAGTTTTGTAGGTCATAAGGGAGTTAGAGACTTGTTCTCCCTGGAGAGTGACAGGAGTGGTTTACTCCTTGGTTGTAGCTAGTATCAAGTGGTTAGGGTTGGTTATAGGATTTTTGTTAATCAATTTGTTGCAAGTGTTTATTCTATAGGTCAGTGCTCTCTTCATAATCTTGGAGGGGGAAGGTCGTGTGGAAACTTGAAAAAATAACCTCTCTTGGGCATCATGCCCCTCAAGAAATGTATGCATAGGAGAAGAGGTGGTGGAAATAGTAATGCATAGGTTCAATGCACAACCTATATGTTTTCCCAAGAGTTCGTTGAGGCCCACTTTAATGTTTTTCCTCTTGAAACTCAGTGAGAAATGTGGAACTTTGAAACTAAGGTGGGTGTGGAAAGACAATCTTATTCTAATTCTGAGATTATGGAGGAGGTATCGAGATGGGTACCTGAACTTGGTCACACCTAGGGTCAGAGAAAGAAATACCTCAATGCAATTTATTTCCATTGGAAAATGAAGACCCTGCTGGGCATGGTTTTGAAGGATAAGTAGGTGGAAAGGTACAATGTGTTTTCTTCTCTAAAGGATATCAAAAAAATGCTAAGAAATCAACATTTATTTATGGATAGGATTGATACCAGGATAGCCCATGTAGAAGGTAATATCCATTGTGATTATCACACACTTTCTCCTCCCGATTCAAGTGCAAGGGATCCAACTCCAATATCTTCCTTGAACTCCTGATGGTCAACAAGTCTAATAATATCTCTGATGTCATCCTATATTTTGTATTGTCTGGATACAACTAAAATGTTTGGTTTTGACTTTTGACTTTCTCTGTAGTAGATAGATGGAGGATTATGTTGTCCCCTCTAATGTCAACAAGAATTTCCAATTCAATAGGAAGAAACAACACAATATGTATTTTCTACGCAAACTGGTTTTGCAGACACTTTAAGGCAATAAAGTTTTTAATTTACAAAAAAAAAATTATAATTACACAATTAGGATTTTCTATTTTGGAATAGGGCTTCTAGATTTTAATTTGATTATCAATAATTATTAGGTTGATAGTATGGAATATTCATGATAGTATACCCAAATCATAGGATGAAATTTATTTTCAAAGTAGTTATGACATATTTTCCCTTTAAATTAAATTGATTAATTAAGAAAAATCCCATATGAACAAGTTTCATAAGAAATGGGTTATGGTTTTTGGGTATATGGTATTGATAAGCCATAATATTGGCCCATGGTATTGTAACAAATCCTATTTACATATTAAGAATCTCTATAGTGAAGTGTGCGTAAGTATTTTGATGTTTATTATGGATTAATGTCTATTGGGGTTTACTCGCCATTTAATTTATATGGTTGTGCTAGTTTAGTTAGTTATTATGATTTTTTTTAATTTTGACAATGTGTGTTGTATTATGAAATAAGTGTTTAAATGCCTATTATGGATTGATGATTAAATGTGTGTATCAACTGTTTAATTATAAATTTAAGAGTTAGAGGATGGGTATATTACAATTTTCTGCAAGTTAATTGTCCAATTAGCTTGTCAAAAGTGCTAAATTTGTTTAACATGTCATGACCGTGTGTGTCCACGTCATCAATCATGCCACCTATCAACCATCTCACCCTTGCCAACTGACAAGGCCAAATATTGGATATTTGGCTACCAGAGGGTATTTGTGCCTTTGAACAATACTAACATGCAATAACCAATATGGTCAATATGGCACAATCATGGTATGAACTACACCCGGTATGGTTTGTGACTGACAATCCCATATACCGATATCAATATTGGCATTTTGATATACTCCTAGATTGTGCTGGAGAAGATATAGATAGAACCCGGTATGATGGTATGTCAGATTCTAGACATAGACCCTCCATCAACTGATGGTGGGGTCAAATAAACTAGAGGTTTTGTGCATTTTTCTTGAATTTTGGGGTTTTCCTTTATATAAATAAATTTGAGGTTTCCAACCCAAATTCGGAGTTTTCCCCCTTTCACTGCCTTCACATGCCTTTTTTTCCTTTGTTAATGAACTTTGGTCAACAATTCCTATTCCAACGATCTTCAACAAACAAAAACTTGATGTGAAAATCCCTTTAGACTTTGTTCCTCTTCCAATGATCTTCATCAAACTCCCCCTAAAGAAACAACTTGATGTGCAACTCCCTTTGGACTATGACATCAATGACGACACTGACTTTGACATCAGTGACAACAGAATGTTCAACATCAAAATACTTGTGTTTTTATTGTCATTGATTTCAATGCAAACTTTGGTTTTGGAATTATTGTTTGTTATCTTAAGTAAATTGGTTAGTATTGCATGGTCGGTGCATGGAAACACATTTTTTCTTTCTACTAAGATACTTTTTAAATTGGTTATTAGTTAGGTCTTTTTGTGGTGATATACATATAATTTTTTCCTATCTTGATTCCAAATCAATAGACATCTCCATGTAAGTTGAGATTAGGGACTTTGACCTCAATTTGGATTTATTGGTGTAATCCAATTTAATACTTGAAAACTTGATTATGTTGAGTTCTAAATGAAATAAAATCCATTAAATTCATTCACATAGTTTTGAACAAACTAATCAAGTTACATTAGTATAGTTGTTTCCATTAAATGTGCCAATCTTAATAAGTCGTAAGAGGCTAGAACTCATTGACATCATATTTATCAACCTTGTTGAGATTATGATTTCCTTTCCTTATGTGTGCATCATTTACTATGAAACTTCCAATAGCTAGGTGCATTCCATGGCACTCCTAGTGAAAAACAATCCATATTGTCTTCATCATTAAATCAAATGATTATAAAATGTTCTCGAGATTTGAAAACCATCCATATAGCTATTTGGTGTTGAAATTTTCTTTAATTTGTGGAATCTTGGTGCCTTATACTTGGAACTACGTGTAGGCACCAAAGAGATTATATTATGTGTTGTAGTATATCAAGGGTTGATAGAGACACAAATATTTTGAGCATTTCAGTGAATTGGTCAATATTTCCTCACTCCATTTCCACCATTTATTTTTAATATTGGATATGACATAATTATTACCTTTTTTTTTAAGCACTAAGGTTGGTCTTACCTACAACATAAGATTTTGGAGAGTTTAGAGGAAGGTCCAATGGAGAAGTGGGGTCAATTTTATGCTTTCTATACTCATATGTCATTTAACTAGGCATCCAACATGAACATGCATTGTTGGAATTCCTCTATTTTTGTTTTCATTTTAGATTCAAGTCTCATTATGCCATAAAAGTGGTCATTTATGCTCTCATACCATTGGTGTAATGTAAATTATTACTAGGACTATTTTGGGACAATTGTAGATTTGTGGAAACATGTTGATGTGGTAAAAGTGTTAAGTATGCAAGTAAGAATAAAATGAAATATGAGATAATGTACCAAAGTTTATCTTAAGCTACTGATGTAATAAGAAAGTTGAAATATTTAGATTTTGTGTGATTGTAATATAATAATAAATGGAATATTAGCATAGAAGTGAATTTTAGTAAATTAAGTGTATGAACATCCCATAAAACATTACAGATAGAAGATAATGAATGTTTTTTCAACTATACGATTCTATTTCATAATAAGAAAAGTGCATAATTGAGCATTTGTGATGATATAGTTGTGAGTAGCTATTATGTACCATAATATTGGACAAGTTTATGAATTTACGAGCAAATTATTATTTTGCAATGCATGTAATAAATGTTCATTGTGTGTGTGTGACTTCAAATTTTAAAGTGCATCACCTAGGTTCTATGGTTGGCCAACCAAAGGGCACACAATGTTATGATGTTGAGAAGAAGAGGGAAATTGATCAATACCTAGTTTGAGGTATGGTCTATCAATCAAGGGATAGTAAGCCATATTGAGCTTGTGATGCGAGTGAAGCCTAGTGGATGATCGATGATTTTTATATAGGGTTAGGATGGAAGTTATTGATCCTTACATTCTATTAGTTGATTAATATAATGATGGTCTGATAAAAGATCAGATATTTATGTCACTCCCAACATTTCTCCATGGATTAATTAGATCTTATATCACCTAAAGGTAGAAGCCTCAAGTAAAAAAAACTGATGTTGTGCTAATCCAGGTGGATAGTCATGGATGATTAAAATCAAAGTCTTTAAATGTTGATGGAAAGGTATCCATGTTGAAGTGCTTGTCGACATATTTCCAATGCCACTTGCATAGAGTCAAACAAATGTCAAATGAAGAATTTATGGTGTTTTGAGGTTTTTGAGAACTAGGCAAAAACATTGACAAAGTGTGCAACATGGAAACACCACACTAGGAGGCATGGCTAGAAAAAAATATGAATGTGATGTGGTAGTACGATTGTTGAGAAGTGGACCAATCAAAGTGTGACATGTGGCAGAGTTTGTTATCATGGTTGATAGGTGGCAACACCTATGCAAAACACATGGCAGGGTCTACTAATGTGGTTGATAGGTGGAAACATTGAAGCAAAACATGTGGCATGGTTTTTTGATGTGGTTGATAGGTGGTAGCACTAGAGTAGAACATGTACCACTAGTGAAGTGACACTGGTGACATGGGCCGACATGGCAAGCTGGCTTAATAGGATGATGTGGCAGGCTCATTATGTATGATGTGAGCGAATCAGAAGTTTCCATGTGACAACCTCAAATTTCCTAAGAAGGTTCAAATATGGTTGTGGAAGGGTCAATGGGACAAATCAAACCCCTTATCTCATCATAGTTAATAGAAAAACTTACCATTTTGGCATCAATTATCAATAGCAATGGGTCTAGAGCCACCTATATTTAAAGTTTTTTTAGATGTCAAGGGTTAAAAAAGGGACTGGTTTGGATTTAGTGACCAAACCACTATGCCAATTTCCTATGGTTATATTATGATGGGCACAAACCAAATTTAAATTCTATGCATGGGAATTTGCAACAAAATCGAGGTCTACGTGATTGACCACGTGAACTCCATGGCACTACACCAATTACCCAACCATTGTGGCAACAACAAATCTTATGTGGCGAGTCAAGTTTTTCATGTATAATTTTCTTAGCAACTAAAATTCCTAGGTGTAGAAATTCTACGGGTTTGAAACTATGACTTCTCTGCTACAAATTAGTTCTTTAACCAAAACACCATGGATCAAATTTGTTTGGTATAAAAAATTACTAAATATTTGAACTTTGTTGTAACAGGGCACCAAGCATATCATAATAGATTGTGGGGTTAAACCATGACCTCTACTCTAAATTCATAGTGCTTTCACCAGTGGACCAAGGGTGCTTTGTGTGAAAATATTATTAAACATAGTAATTTTTTGTTGTGTGAACTTAAGAAATAATGGATTTTGTAGCCTTGTTTTGGCTGTTCAAGGAGGTAGAAGATGTTTTTTTCAAAATCACCATATTTGTAGTAGGCTAGAGGATGAAAATTGTTGTAGGTTGAAGAGTTGGTGATTATAACTTCACTTTTTCATCACGGAATAGAGTGGTCACCCATTAGAAGTTGTCCCAAAGATGTATCTCACCCTAGGTGAACTTTTTTAACAACCGATTTCTTCTTGTCTCTTCATTTTCTTCCTTTATTTCTTAAAGTTCACTCTTTTATTTCACTTATTAAGCTAACCACACTTATTATAATTGCAAAATGCCATATATTTTTGGATCAAGTTTGGTATCAGAGTAGGTGTGATAGGAATTGAAAGTGTGGATGCTTACTTGATAAAATCTTAAACAAGGAGAAGGATCATTGGAAGAATACAAACCATAAATTAGTTTGAGGTGAGAAATACAAAAGCATGAAATGGAATCACCAAGAGGAGGCAACCATTTCACTTCCAAAGAGGATTTTTGTGAAGCATTAATGGCCATGGTGGAGGATTTGTATGGGAAGTGAAAGAAGACTGAGAGTGGATCATTGGTAAAAGCTGAAGGAGTTGTTGATTCTCTTAAGACTCCTCCATCTCTATCGTCTTCTTCTCTTCTTATTCTTCTTCTAGTTTGAGAAAAACTTCTTTAAGAAACAATCAAAGAAAACTCTATCTAAATCACCTTTGTTAAAACTTGATGTTAAGTTTTATTTTCCTACAAATCATGGTGAACTTAATGCAGATGTTGAAATGTGGCAACAAGAATATTCCAATTTAATTTGTCCTTGAATTAAATTGTGAATTAAAATTGAATTTAGTATTAACAGCTACTTGGAAATAATTAATTAATTTATTTTGACTTAATTAGTTGGAGAAATTAAAGTTAGAAGTCTTTCTGAAGTCATGCAAGAGTTATCCCTTAAATTAAGGAGATAAGATTGAGTTAAATTAGTTCCAAACTGTTTGAGGAACTAATAGAGAGTTAATTAACAGTTAGATGATGCATGCATGCACTCAACTAGTGTACTACAGTTAACTGAAGATTCCCTCGTCAGTAACTCATGCATGTCTATTCTAAGAAAGGCTCAGTTGAGATAAATGTCAAGGATAGTGTATTATCAGTTGCATGTGTTTTCTTATAAAGAAAAATCATGTATGCAGAAGGAATAATTCCTTGAGGATTGCGCAATTCTGACAGTGTGTTAGATCATGTGATCATCAACTAGGTAGAAGAGGTTTTCCACTTGGTTGAAGGAAAATTATCCCAAAGGAACTGCGCAAGGAAATAGGAGCTTGGAGGGTAGAGAGGAAGGCTTGAAAGAAACCAGTATTTCTTGTGAGCATCTGTGAGGATTGTACTGAGAGATGGCTAGTGCGAGAGTTAAGGCTTTGTTAATTCCTACGTATTTCCACCTTGTATGATAATACAAATAGTGGGGTTTTTAACTAAGGCTTTCCCCAAAGTATTTTCATGTGTATTGTCCATTGATTCTTCTTCTTCTGGTTATATGTGTTCAACTCGATCTTTAAACTTCTGCAAATTGATAGTATAAGTAGGTTATAGTATTTTGCTTTGATTATATTGCATTATCAAGTTAATCTACAGTTATATTTTCTACATGGTCTCAGAAGAGCGATATTTGTAGAAAATTAGAGAAAATCCTATAGTAGAGAAGTTGAATAATTGTATCAGGTGACTTGAAGTTTATTGTAGGATCTAGAAGATTTTGAACGAAAATGCAAAGATCCAACTTGATTATCTTTGATTGAGTGGTACAACCTTGATTTTGTGGGAGATAAAAACTTAAGAATAATTCCTTCAACATGGTAGAGTAATTTCTTCTTGGTATGAATTTACTTCAACATTAAGGAAATAATTATATCCATTAGGCTACATTCCACAAGCCATATTGGATTGGAAAATTTTGAGACAATGTAAGAGACGAAGTGTTAATATTTACACTTGGGGATTTAGGGAGAAATATTTGATTTTGGATATTCCATTATATACACAAGAAACACATATATTGGTGTTTTGCATAGTTATCTTTGGCATGCCATCCTTATGTTCAACCCAAATAACTTATATGAATTTTGTGTTCAAGCTGCACATGTTGAATCTAGGGGGAAGAATTTTAATAATGGTTTTTCAAAGAAGCCATTTAAGTCTATTGAAGACATTACAAAAGGAAAAGGAAAAGGAAATTGAACAACTACCACAAATAAATAGGATTAAAGGCCCTCATGTATTCATTGTAAGAAGAAAGGATATGATGAGGCTAGACATTGCAACTTGCATCTAGAAATGAGACCAAAGAAGTTCAGAAAGAAGAGGAAACAAAAGATTGTTTCCACAATTCAATAATATCTCGGATCCAGGTAAGGTGATGAAAATAAGATCATGGTTGCAGGAGTTCAAGTTATATCATCTTCTCATGCTAGTTCTATCTCTACTATGTAGTCTCCTAATTCTAAAATTAGACATTATGAACAAAAAAGAAGTGAGATTTTCCATATTAGTTTCATAACAAAGCATACTAAAGTTGACACACCTTTCGATAGTGGTTACAAAGTAAATTGTATATCTAAAGAAATTGTTAAGAAGTTAGCCTTGGAAACTAAACCTTATGTAAAACCTTACCCTTTGGGATGGGTGTGTGATGATGCACAGTTGCAAGTAACTAGACATTGTAAGCTCATATTTGTAATCGCCTCTAACTTCATAGATGAGATTTAATGTAGTGCCACTCGACATAAGTGGATTTGTGTTGGGAAGCTCATATATTTATGACCAAAAATCCATATTTACCAGATAGGAGAACAAGAACCATCTCTTCATAGATGAAATTGAATACATTGCGAGAGCTCATTGCATGAATACTAACCTATCTCTTGTTAGCACAATAAAAATGAAGATACTTATAAATACCAGCAAGAAATTTGTACTCGTGATTGTAATAGCTAAGGACAATGATAAATCAAATTCTTTTAAAGGATGTGATCCTATGCTTAAATATGAATTAGTTAATGTTATTTTTAATTATGATGGAATTTCCTAGGAACCTAAAGGATTACCTCCAAAAAGGGAGATAGAGTTGCAACAATATGCCCCACTTCCTAACATTGGTATGTATAGGTTGTTAATATTGGATAATTTAGAGACCAAGAAGTAGGTTCAAGAATTTCTTAACAAAGGGGTCATTAAACCAAGTACCTCTCCATGTGAGTCACCTATTGTATTAATACCAAAAAAGGATGGTACATTGAGGATGTGCATAGATTTTTTAGCATTGAACAAAATGACAATGAAAAATCATTACCCTCTTCCTCGAATTGATGAATTGTTTTTTCTTTGTAAGTTCAGCATTGGTGAGGCTACATCACGGTCATGTCCAAGAATAACACCCAAATAGGGAGGATAATTAAGCCAGTGACTTAACATCTAAGAGCACCTTAACAACCCACCCTTCATCATCTATCCAAAACCCCATGGACTCATTTATGACTTGTTAGATCAATCAAAGTATGCAACTTATTTCACCAAGTGAGGCTTACGAAGTGGTTATCATCAAATAAGAATTGTTGAAGGTGATGTGCAGAAAACTATTTTTTTTTTTAAATAGGGATTATTTGAATGGTTAGTAATGCCTTTTGGCCTTTGTAATGCTCCCACCACTTTCATGCGGGTGATGAAAAATTTGTTATGAGCATTCGTTGATGATTTTCTTATAGTCTGCTTAAATGACATTCTTATTTTCAGTAGGACTTGGGAAGATCATGTCAAGCATGTTAGATAGATATTGGATGGGTTAAAAGGGAAGAAATTTTACTTAAATATGTTAAAATGTGAGTTTGACAAAACATCTTTAGTATACTTGGGTTATATTGTATCTGGTAGAGAATTGACGATAGATCTCTCTAAAGTAGAAATTATTGTAAATTGGGAAAACCTAATTCTCAGTAACAAAAGTTAGAAGCTTCCTAGGATCAACTGAATATTAGAGGAATTTTATTGCTAATTTCTCATCTATTACAACTTATTTTCATGCTTTGACAAGTGTTAGATTTTTCAGTGGGGATGGAAGAAGAAAAATTCCTTTGATGCTTCGAAGAAAAAGATTAACATTATACTAGTGTTGGGATTTCCATATCTACAACAACCATTTGAAATTGAAACCGATAAAAATGGATATGCCATGGGAGTAGTACTAATGCAACAAATGACACTAATAATTTACCACTCTAAGACCTTCTCTAAAGCGATAATTAACTATTCTACCTATGATAAGGAACTGTATGCTTTAGCTCATGGTGTGAATAAATGAAAACATTACTTAATGGGTAAAGAAAAAATCATACACACTGATCATCATCCATTGCGACATATTTCATTACAAACAAAACTACAACAATCAAGGCACTTTAGATGGATGGGAATTTTATAGCAATTTCACTTAGTCATCAAAACTACAACAATCAAGGCAATTTAGATGGATGGGAATTTTTTGGAGAAGATTGGTGCTAATGCCTTACGTCTAGATTTTCCATCATATATGCAAATATTCAATTGTAAATGTTGAGGACTTAAAATTGTATGAACCTCCTATTCTTTTAGATTAGTATAAGAGTGGTCAAGTTCCTTATGTTGATGAATTTTCTCCTTAATACTTAAATGTGTTGCAGAAAGATGTTATCCTTAACAAGAAGATAAGGACTTCATGTAGCAGTGATGTGGAGTATCTTTGAGTGGGTCTTAAAAGGAGTAAATCAAAGAAAATCACAATGCATGGAGATTGAGAAATTGAGGGAGATCACTTAATTGACTAGTAAACTAATTTTTTGGTGGTCCAAAAGCTTTCAGTGGGGAGGATTTATCCAACTGGATCCTCATGACTGATATAAATAAGTCTTCAAATGTTGAGGGAAAGGTATCCACGTCGAATATCTCATTAATATTTTTCCAATTCCACTTGAATGGAGTCAAATAGACATTTGATGAAGAAATTATAACATTCTAAAGTTTTCAATAAATAGGAAAAAAAGTTGGCAGGGTGTGCCATGTGGCAGCACCACAAGAGGAAACATGGAAGTATAGATATTATGAATACTGACACAGTCATATGGATAATAACAAGTTGACTAATCATAGATTCACACATGGAAGGCTCTATTGACATGGCCAATAGGTGGCAGCACTTGATCAAAACACATGGCAGGGTTTGCTAACATGTACGATAGGTGGAAACGCTAGAGTATGACACATGGAATTGGTGACATGGGCTAATGTGGCAAGATTATATTGCAAGATGATGTGGCGGGATGGTGTGGTAGGCCGACTGTGTATGATGTGGGCTAATGGTGGCTTCCAATTATCCAAGAAGGTTCTAAAATGGTTGTGGAAGGGTTGGAGGGATTTCTTGAACCATCAATCTCGTTGTTGTCAATAAAACAACTTATCATTACAACATTGAATTTTGATTGCAATGGGTCTAGAACCACCTATATTTAAAGTTTGTTTAAATGGTTAGCGGTTAAAAAAGGGAAATGGGTGGGATTTGACCCCACGACTTCTCAAAAAATTTCAAAGACCAAACCACCAGGCCAACTACCTACAATTATATTCTAGTGGTCATAAACCAAATTTAAATTTTATAGATGGGAATTTTCCAAAAGTGGAGGCTCGTGAGCTTGACCTTGTGACCTTTGAGCCATTGCACAAACTACCCAACCACTATGCCAATAACAAACCTTATGTGGTGAGTAAGGGTTTGTATATGTAAAATTTGTTGCAACTAAAATGCTCAAACATGGAAAGTATGCAAGTTTGAATGCATGACGTCTTCGATACAAATCACTACTTTAATAAACACACAATGACTTGCATTTGTTTGGTACAACAAATTACTAAATAATTGAAATTTGTTGTAATGAAGTGCCATGCATATCATAACAGGTCGTGGGGTCAAACCTATGACTTCTACTATAATTATACAACACTTTCACCATTGTTCCAATCGAACCTTGTGTGTAAAGACTATTAAAAAAACTACTTTTGTCTTGTGTAAACTAGTGTAAACTTAAGAAATAGTAGGTTTTATAGCCTTGTTTTTGTTGTTCAAGGCAACAAAGTTGTTTTCTAGAATCCACCATTGATGTAGTAGGCTAGAGGATCATAATTTTTGTAGGTTGAAGACTTGTTGATTGTAAGCTCCCTTTTACATCACTAAATAGAGAAGGCCTTCATTGGAAGTTGGATCAGAAATGTAAAAAAACCTCGGTGAACTTCGCTAACAACCTGCTTTCTTCTTGTCTCTTTCTTTTATGCCTTTATTTCTTCAATTTTAGTCATTTATTTCACTTATTAAGCCAACCACATTTATAATAACAATAAATAAATTCATATATTTTTGGATAATGTACTTCACATTCAAGATTATCATCCACCTAGCTCTTTAATATGCCCTAATGGGTTGGATAATTTGTCAGTTTTGAATATTGGTGAAAAGAAGATTATTGTTAAGTCCTATATAAGCCCCATGTTAACCCTAAAATCCCTTATTAAGAGCTAGATATTCAATGATTTCATTTCTATTGTTATATCATTATGTAGGCTAGAACCTCTCATGCTCCTATTTTATTATAATTGTACCTTTTGTCTCCTATATATATATACTAAGGATACTTAGATTTAGGATCATCAAATATGGTATTGTACATTGTATTGATTATAAAAGGAGGTTGATCATTTTTAATATGCAAGGTTCATATCATTTGGTATCATAACTCATGATCCAAGGGATTTGTTGCTTCAAACAACTCAGTTTGGAAATTTCACTATAACTATATTTTTGGGGAACATTCAGATGGCGAAACTTGGATATTGAGGACAAATTTTGATGAACATCTTATTCAAATTTTATATCTCTATTTCCTATAATTTCGTAGATATTCCATAAGGAATTTAGGGTTCTTGAATTCTCCTTAAATCAATTTCAAACGAGTTAGTTTGGAATTTTGATTATCTCTTTTTTTTTTTCTTTTATGTGAAGCTTCAAACTATGAAACTTGGACCATATTGAGGAGAAATATTGAGGAACATCTTGTTCAAATTTCAAACTTTGGTTAACTATAATTTTGGAGATATACTATATGGAAGTTAGGGTTTGTGAAGGACCCTGAAATCAATTTCAAACATGTCAACTTGGTATTTTTGCTATAACTTATTTGTTTGAGTTTTCAAATTGTGAAATCTTCATGGATCTCACAATACACACAAAAGTAACTAATGTAAAAATTTGATAGTTATATTGGAATAATTGGACATATGGCATGCTATACAACTTTGCTTGTGGGAAGAGGCCAAAATTGGAAAGTTTTGGGAAACTTAGCATAAGTTTTGATTGGCATAACAAATTCTAGTCAAACCTGAGGAATTGCAAAGAAGACATATCAAGGTATTATATACCAAAGTTTTAGATTCATAAGCACTCAAATATATGTGATATATCAAGAAAAAGTTCAGCCATTCAAAAAATCTCCATATTAATGTTTTAAAGGTACATAAATTACAAGTGACCTAACTTTTGATTAGAAGATTCATGTTTTGGGTGACTGGAAATTGTGATAAAGAGAAGTACTATTATTATTTCCTCACATGGCTCCAAAGAAAGATCCAAAAGATACTACAACAATTAAACCTCTTGAAATCTCATCCATGATTTATGAAGAGAGTGAAGAGTTAGAATTTAGGTTATCACAATTAGAGAATAAAGTCAATGAAATGGAAGGTTATATGTTGAAAAAGGTGGATTTATCATGTTCTCAAGAAAACCTTAAGAAATAAATGATGGATAAAATGGAAAATGAGATGACTAAAAATAGGGAAGAAATGATGGATGAAATGGAAAAGAAGGTGAATGAAAATAAGGAAGAAATTCAAAATGTCTAGGAAGATATACAAAAATCCACCAGGGAAGAAATATAAAAATTACAAAACATTCTTAGTTAAAAGATGTCCCTAAAAGGGATGCGGAGATACAAGGAAATCGTGAACATAAGTAGAATCATGATGTTTAGACTCAATCTCATATGGGGAGTATGTTACCACAATTGGAGAGCATAAATATTATATCATATAACCACAATCATGAATTTTCAATCCAAGATCCACATCATCAAAGCTTCAAGTAAACACCAAGGAACTACTTCATTCCAAATATCAATAAGAGGAAGTTTGATGGTGACGATCTTGTAACATGGATATTTCAGATGGGGCCATAATTTGATCTACACCAAATGGCATCCTTACAAAAGATAAATATTGCATATATGTTTATAGAACAAGACCAACATGTATGGTATCAATGTTTTTGTGACAGAAAATTGATTTTGTTATATCTTGGTCCAATTTTTATAGAGGAATTGATAACAGTTTATGGGGATATTAACATAAATACATTCTTCAATCGATTGGTCAATATTGGAAAAAAGGCTCCAGTTTAAAATCACATTCAACAATTCCAAAAGTTGAGTCTTAGAGTAAAATAATAAAGGATAATTTGTTAGACCTATTTATGGGAATTTTAAAGGAAATCATTCAACATGATGTTTGTTTCTTTGAACCTAAAGATCTAGAGTATGCTTTTAGTCGGCTAAGGAAATTTGAAAGTAAAAATATGGCCACTAGAAAATTGTTCACTAATAACTATATAGAAAATCATGCTCCCTCTCATAAACCAACAAGGTTGAATCCATAACAAATGGATGAAAGAAGACAAAAGGGAATATATTTCAACCGTGAGATAAAGTATAGTAAAATATGTAATTGAAGTGATAAGAAATTATTCGACATAGATTGTGAATATCAAGAAGATCAAGAAGTAAAAATATCATAAAAACTAGAGCTAGAATAGATTACTCCAACAATTCCATGCCATGCATTAGCATGCATCGACACTCCAAAAACCCTCAAGATAGGAGGATATATGAAAAAGAGAAAAGGTAATAGTATTTATTGATTTAGAAAGTACCCATAACTTCATTAAATACAAATTAGTGAAACTTCTTAATTGCTTTATATATCCAACACCAAAATTTCAAGCAATGATTGCAGATGGAGGTACCATAAATTGTTTAGGGAAGTGCCATAATATTAATTTGAATATGGGGGAGTATTTATTAGTTATTTCCATGATTTTAATCAAAATGGGTGGTTTTGATGTTGTATTAGGGTTCTAATGGTTACAATCATTGGGAATAGTGGCTCCTAATTTTGAACATTTTTTCATAAGATTTTTCTAAGAAGGAAAGCAAATTGAGCTTGGAAGTATCCAAGGGAAAATCAATAAATTGATCATATTTAATATCATGAAAAACTTCTTAAAAGGGTACATTGAGGTGTAATTTCATAATTTTGTTCGTTATATTTTCAAACATCTATATCCTCTACTCTATTGGATCTCCAAAAAGTTATCAACAATCCTTCTAAGGTATTTGGAGAGATTCCTAAGGGTCTTTGACCTACCTGAGATCACAACCATTCTATTCATTTGCAACTTAGAAGTACCCAAAATTAGGCCTTATAGGTATCAACATGCACATAAGAGTGAGATTGAGCATATTGTTCAAGAAATGCTAGAGGCTAGTATCATTCAACCTAGTAATAACACTTTCTTTTCACCAATAATGATGTTTATCAAAAACGATGCTTCATGGTGTATGTGTCTAGATTACAAATAGCTCAACAAAATGTCAATTAAATATAAATTTCCTATTCATGTCCTTGGTGAATTTCGTGGAACAACTTTTTTTGCCAAGTTGGATCTACATTATGGATGTCATCAAATTTGAATGAGGCAAGCATACATTCTAAAAACAATCTTTAGAACACATGAAGTCCATTACGATTTTATGGTTATGCCATTTGGAGTTACAAGAACACCTTAAACATTTCAGAGCTTGATTGATTCTATTTTCAAACCCTTCCTTAAAAATTTTGTGTTAGTATTTTTTGATGACATACTAATCTACAACAAACATTGGGATCAACATGTACAACATGTTGAAATGGTATTAAAAATATTTTAAGAGAAACAAATATAAGAAAATCCTTCCAAATATTTCTTTTAGTCAATCACCCTCATGCCATATTCCAAGCATGAATGTGAGATCTCATCGAACAATCCATTAAAACCGAACCAAGGCTTCCAGAGGCCAAACCACCTCAACCTATCAAATGTTAATTCCACCTCATGATCGGACATCACAAACCATCACTAGATTGGTCTCTACCCAAGCCTTCCAGGGATCTAGAGAACTTGTTCCAACCAAGGATTCCAATACTAGTAACTCAACCCACACCTTTCATCGGGCTTCAAGAGCATTTGTCCAACTAGGGCTTCCAGGATTAGTAACTAAACCCACCAAGGGCTTCTATAGAATTTTTCCAACCAAGGGTTCCAAGACTAGTAACTCAATCTAAGTTGTTACAGGGCTTCCAGAGCGTTTGTCCAACCAAGGGTTCCAGGAACTAGTAACTCAACCCAAGCTAAAGG
The DNA here is from genome assembly GCA_000404065.3 of Pinus taeda. NCBI lineage: Eukaryota > Viridiplantae > Streptophyta > Pinopsida > Pinales > Pinaceae > Pinus > Pinus taeda. Next base: position 55,407 of record APFE030785919.1, on the reverse strand, counting down.
AAACATGCGAACCAACTAGAAAAACAAAGAAATGAACCCAAAACACCATGGCTATCCTGGAACTGTAAAGGTTATGAAAATCCATTGTCAATCTAGGCAATCCTCCATGTCAATGACATATCATGCCCAATAAACCACATGCATATGCCATGCATGCCAAAACTAGTGAGGAAAACATACATGCAACTCAGTACCTGTAAACAAAACTTGTTGTAGCTCTTGATCCCGATGTCCTCTTGCACTTTCCTTCTCTTCTTTTGCCTTCTTTCTCCAAGCATCCAAGTATATCACACTTTCCAAGAGTGCTCCAAGAAAACTCTAAGTGTCCAAGAGTATGAGAGAGAGAAAATAGAATGAGAGCTCCAAAACTGAATTGACAAAAAGATACACTAACCAAGCCTAAGCAAAAGCTTGCCAACTGATCCTCATAAGCCTTTTTATCAATGAGGCTTCTATTTTCTTCATTTTCCATTTTTTTCCTTCAATTTCCTCCTCACATGCAACCTGCGACCTTTAACCTTCCTTTTCTCCTAATTTTCTTTATTTTCATAATTAAAATGCCAAAAAATGCCTCATGCCTTTCCAAAGCCTTTAACAATTTCCTTAGCCATAATAAACCAAAGTGACACCCCACTAGGATGTTTTTTCCCACCATTCAACTTGGAATATGTGTCCCATGACCATGGTATTATATTTTTATATTTACATGGATTTTTTAACCAGGGTTGTTACAAGACCCTACCCCTTGGGGGAACACCATCCTCGGTGTTCAATGACACCTGTAACCAACAAGACTATTGAAAAATGATGCAGGGAAGTTGTGCCTTTTCAAAATTCTGCACGGACCTATGGGTTATGGGCCCACGTATACATCTTTAATGAAGTGAAGTTGCACCCATTATAAAAAATCCGAAATTAAACAATTAAACCCTTGTTTAATTAAACTATCAGACCCGACTGCTTATGTGGATCCAAAATTAATTAAACTCCAGTTCAAACCTTATCGCGTCAGTTTTCTAAATTAACCAACACGCATATTCCAGAGCGATATCCGTTGGATCACATCCCTTCTTAATGAATGGATTTGATTGATCTGGAACTCAACTGGATTAAATCACAATCCATAAAATATCACATCCGAAATCGGGATTAAACTGTGTGCATGTTCCGATGTGATTACCGTCAGATCTAACCCCTTCAAATAGATGATCACGATTAAGTAAGCTATTAAATTAGTTCTATAATTTATCGCGTCCGGTTTTGGAATTAACCTCTACGCTTATTGGCACGCGATAACCATTAGATCTGTTGGATCTGTCTGGTCCGCTGATTCACAATGATCTCACATTCTTCATTGGGAAACTATATTCTACACTTCCACTATGTTTAGACTGTCACTATTATCCCTTTGTAGCTTAATCAATAAACAGTTTAATTCTACTCATTGTTAACCGATGTCAAAACTCAAGAGATCACCTGATACAATTAAGGGTTCACAACAAACTTGTGACCTAATTCTAAGGAAAATATGGTGCAGAAAGCTTTTAGTCTTCTACAGTTAATTGCCCAGAGTATTCCAATACCTCAAGCCCATTATACAAAAGAAAACCGAGCTTTCAACATGTAAACCAATTAACTTCAGTTATTTCGAAGGGAGAATAAAACATCCAGGGTTTGACCATTCGTGCGCATAAATTAGAGAGGTGTAGAAAGATACCAAATTTTACGTTCAAATCCTTCAATAATTCAGAAATCTACATAAAGACACATACATGCTTTCTTGACAAACTCTATAAAATTTTAATTTATAATCACACAAGAACTAACACAATTCACAGGTGTGATATGCAATCAAATGGCCTTCATCATATCCCACTCACACACACCTCTACTCTCTAACCTCTAGCTCTCTCCTTCTCTCTCTCTCTATCTCTAACCTTTGATTATTCAAAAGATCACAATTTATACAAATATGGATTCATGAACCAATTTAGTTCAGATCCAACAATCTCTCACTTTCTCCGACAGTGTCTCTTCAACTCCACTCTTTTCTCAAACAAAATCCTAAATGAAGCTTTTAAATCCCTCAAATCCTCACTCTTCCTAGGATTACTCAATTGTTTTTATGATCTCTACGTTCACGACATATTCTCCATAAATAAATTTATAATTAAAATTTCCTCAAACTCAACTAAACTTAGGAAAATAAATAAAATGATTAAGGGAACCCACTCCCTTTAGTAAATGTGAAATACGACTCATGGGTCTTATAAGCATTGAAAAATGCTTCTGCATCAGACTCCCTGAGTTGAAATAATTCATGTACTCTTGTTCATGGGTCACCCAACTTCTTCTGTTGCAAACTTCTTCAAATTTCATCTTCCAATTGGTTGTCTGACCTCTTTCAATTGCAGGTGCATTTACTTCCTTCTCTCTTTCTCTTGGATGCAAAACCTTACTTCGTAACTTGCCATCTCTTTCATCATGTTGTTGCTCCATTTTTTCTGCCACTGTTGCTTTAGTCCTTCCAAGTTTCCAAATCTTATGTTGTTGTTGTCCTCTCTCTTTGCCGATGCATATTTCTTTTGTTAATTTCCCTTCTTTGTTGGCTCTCTTCTTAACTGACTTCTTCATTTGCAATTCTCAATTTTCTCTTTACACTTTGCAACCTTTATGAAACACATGGACCCTAGTTGAACTCCACTGTCAACCAACTACTGTTCATTCTCTTTTGCCATAGAAATTATGAAAATTTTGTCCAATTTTACTTCACCTCTTTCATTTAGAGCTTGTTGGTTGCACTTTACAACTTCCCCTTCATTGCTATGAAAGACAATTGTTTTCTCTATATCATCAGTTTCACTTAATAACTTTTCCAGCAAATTAAATCTTCCTTCATATTCAATATGCATTTCATTTACATATGGCTCCTCTTTCCTTTATAAAACAGAATTTCCATCACAATTGTTAGATTTAAAATTACTATGCTTTCCATTCCCTACAGATAATTCTGTCATCAAGTCTTTATGTTGATTTTCTACAAAATTTATGAAACTGTCAGCAAATTTGATTTCAGCACTTTCCTCTGCATTACATAGTGTTCCTTGTTTTGATACAAGACTATCATTCAATAATTCAATAGCCAGAATTTCTTGGAGCATATCATTATGAAGTATCCTTTCATCTTCTGTACTTATACCATTGCAACAAAATGATTTTGTTTCATCTTCATATATAACATAAACAAAAATCTTTTTTTCTAAAACTTCTTCATGGTTTATAGACTCAATAAAATAATCAATTTCTAAATCACAGATTTCCTGAACTTCTGTATCTGTCAACATCATCATACATTCTTTCACATTTTCCATAATAATTCTATCTTGATTCTCTACTGAAGATGCTTCATTTTGGTTACAAACTCTCATTTTCTTGTCTTCAACTTCTTGAATTATGACAAATTCCCTATCAATGCCATTATTCTCAAAGTTATTAAGTACATGCTCAAAATACTTTTCTAATCCATCTATTTCTTCCAGTAATTTCACTTCTTCATCAACATGCATAAGCACATTGTCCAATTATTGTTCATTCCCTATCAAACTTGAAAACATACACAACATATCAGTTTCAAAAATACAAGACTCTTCATTTGAAGCCTCATTGATCAGATCTTCATGCTTCTCTAAACTATTCTGATAGTTCACTAAGTTATTGAGAAATTCTTCCTCAACATCTCCGATTTCTTTTTCATCAAATAATACTTCTTGGATTGCAGCTTCTTGACTATGCTTGGCAACTTCATCATAGGTTTGTAGAATACCTTTCTGCTCTACACAATTCTCTCCATCACTCAGTTTATCCAAGTAAGACAATAATGTCTTTCTCTCTTCTATGATAAGACTTTGATCCTTCAAAGTTTTCCTTGACTTAACTTCTTGAGCTAAGTTCTCTGTGTCAGCTTCTCTTCTCTTCACTTCACAAATCAGCAATGCATTTATTTCCTTTTCTCTGTCCATTTTCCATTGGATTTCTCTCCATGTTAATATTCCTTTAAACATGATCCAATAATTTTTTAATAAGAGAAGACACAACCATTCACTTATACCTTTTAATTTTCTCCGCCAATTGAAGTCTTGAAATTCTTTATGAATCTCATTTTTTTTTTCTTGTCTCTGCCTCTTTCACTTTTTCATGCACAGACTCAAATTCATTAGATTTCATACCTACAAATTTACATTCACACAAATAATTAATTCCAAAATATGATACTCTCTTGTCTGTGCAGATGCTACTAGTACCTTTCTCTTATGTTGATCTGTATAGATCATCTCTTCATCACTATATCCTTCCCCAAGGAGAGGTACTTTCTTTGGTTCACAAATGGATCCTATTATTTCATTCTCAACTATTTGGAGTATTAATTTCTCAGCAAATAATTCCTTGACGGGCCACTTAACTCTTTTCCCCACATAAAATCCTTGATTCCATCCTTCTTTGGTTCCTTTTTGTATCAGCTTCCCCAAATGACTGAGTTCTATCTTTATCTCAGCCACCTCTATGTCAACTTCTTCCTGACTCATTCCTTTGAGTCCAACTTCTTTGGCACTCTTTTCTCTTTATCTAAGACTTTCCTCTATACACCTGTTATGACTAATAATAGTCAAATTCATTATTTCCTTTAGTGAACTTTCCTTGTTCACTGGTGAGTTGCAACTAGCCCTTCTCTCTTTTGTAACAAGTCTCTTAGTTGTTACCCATACCAAATCATCCTTTTGGTATCCTATATTTTCTAGGTTCTCTACACTAGAACCCTTTCTTCTACTTGAGCACTCCAGCTCAGCTTCCAAAGATGTTGGATGATACATCTTCAATTGCTAACTTCCCTTTACCTTCATTAATTTCATTTTACTGTTGGGTATTGCAACCTTTTATTTATCTGAGAATTCTTCTTGATTCACCTTCTTTAACATAGCTCATGTGCTATGATGCTGCTATAGCTCACTATCTTTCAGCAATTTTACTGCTTCCCTTGGCCTACATAATCTTACTTCAAGATTCATCAAGTATCCTTCCAAACCTGCCAATTTTCTTCAAAGAAATCTTAAAACTATTTCCTATCTTACTTTTCATAATTAACACTTCAGATTTTAAGATCAATTAAGATTCTATCTGCACTTCAACAATATTTATAAAATTCATGACAGACACTACAAATTTCTTCTAACAATGTTTTTGTAAGCAAATCTTGTCTTGCTTCTACAAATTTCAAATTTCAATCCTTGTAGTGGCTCTTCTTTCAAATCTATCAAATCCAGTCTTCAGTCTAACTATTCCTTCAACCATCAATATCATTTTCTTTAAAAATACTTAAACAATCTTCATTCATTCTTCAATTTTCCACAAAATTCTTCAAATCATTTAAATGACTTCAGTGCTACAACAAACCACTCTTCTATTTGACTTTAAATTCAAAACTAATAATTCAATCAACTTACATTTAAACATTACTAAGCATTTACTTCAAATATGGAAATTTCAACTGCCTGTAAGGAAAACATCTTCTCCTCTGGAATTTCACTCCCTTGTTGTTCATCAAACATTCAAAACAAGTCTCTATAAAGATCATCAAAATAAATATTCTTACCAGACCTTCGCCAGAGGATTCACTGTTTTCCCATTATGATCTCAGTATCCTTTGTGCTCTAATTTTATTTTAATTGTTTTAACATGCTGGTATATCAAATGTCTTTATGATCATTCAAAAGACTTTTTTTGGCTATGATATCACTTTCGCTACATCTTTTCAAAATTTCGCGTGGACCTGTGAGTTATGGGCCCACGTATACATCTTTAATGAAGTGAATTTGCACCTGTTACACAAATTTCGAAATTAAATAATTAAACCCATGTTTAATTAAACTATCATACCTGACCTCCCAAATTAATTAAACTCCAGTTCAAACCTTATCGCGTAAGTTTTCTAAATTAACCAGCATGCATCTTCTGGAGCGATATCCATCGGATCTCGTCCCTTCTTAACGAATGGCTTTGATCGATCTAGAACTCAACTGGATTAAATCATAATCCATAAAATATCATGTCCAAAATTGGGATTAAATTATGTGCATGTTCCGACGTGATTACCGTCGGATCTGACCCCTTCAAACTAAAGGTCACGATTAACTGAGCTATTAACTCAGTTCTATAATTTATCGCGTTCAGTTTTGAAATTAACCTCTATTCTTATTGGCACGCAATAACTGTTAGACATGTTGGATCTGTTCGGTTGGATGATTCACAACGATCTCACGTTCTCCGTCGGAAAAAAGCGTTCTGCACTTTCATTATGTTTAGATTATCACTATTATCCCTTTGTAGCTTAATCAATAAATAGTCTACTTGTAGGTTTTAACCCTGTACAGAAATTACCTGCATAAGAATTCTAAATCACAGGAAAAATAAAAATGCAAGAGCATAACACATAAAACACATATACACAGATATTTCCCACTGGATCCCAAAATCGGGACTACCAGCTTGATTTTTCATTTATGTTCCTTTCAATGTTACAATACATATTTATACATGCCGAAGCATCCAATACCATGGACCGAAAACCATCGCGTCAAAAACCATGGAACGAAAACCATAGGTAGGTTCACCAGACCTAATATAGGGTCCAAAACAAAATTTCTCGGGGTGCTGCCCCGGACCCTGTAGAGGGGGGCTACCCACCCCCTCAAACCCCCTAGATAGGGGGGGCTGCCACCCCCCCTGTGACCCCCTGCTGCGCAATCGACGCAATGAAGGGGGGGCTCCGCCCCCCCAATTCACTATGTAGGCTAGTCGTGGAAAGAATATAACACAACCCAACAATCTCCCACTTGTTGTTTTCTTTCCACAGGAGAGCTTAGTCATTTTTCTAGCCCTGAAACGCCCATTGTTTCTCTACACCAAGAGAACTTCTCAAAGCTCACATATTTTTTCAATGCATTTGCAATATTCTTCAAAGTTTCCACCTTTACCAGCAACACCTTTTTGTCTTCTATCATATCCCTCACAAAGTGATACTGAACATCAATGTGCTTTATCTTTGAATGATAAGCAGGATTCTTTGCCAAGAAAATTGCACTTTCGTTGTCACAGTCTATCCTGATAGCTCCCTGTACTAACCCCATACTTGAACACAATCTCTGCAACCAAACTGCTTCCTTACTTGCATGAGTGGCTGCC
>APFE030785919.1:0-45107 GCA_000404065.3 Pinus taeda | reverse complement strand
TCTATGGGGAGTGAAGTGAAAGGATGCACCTGAGTCAATCACCATGCCTCATGATCTACGTGTGTACTTGAAGAAGCCAAGTACACATCCCCACCTTCATCTGAGGTGGTTTTCACCTCTGCAGAAGGAGCATCATCAGATCCCTTTCCTTTATCAGGAGCTTTAGATTTACACTCCCTCCTGAAGTGCCCTTCCTTTCCGCATTTCCAGCACACCACCTTTATAGGTTTTCCTGGAGATTTAGATCTCCCTCTAGATTTAGATCTCCCACTCGATGAATTATTTTTGTTTCTGTTCTGGGACCGTCCTCGTACAAACAAGGCATCACCATTCTGGTCATCCATATTATTCCGTCTCATCTCCTCCATCAGCAAGGCTGAGACTATTTCATCAAACTGCAAAGCAGTTGATTTGCTACCTATTGCAATAACTAGACTATCCCACGAATCTGGTAGAGAACACAACAAACTGATGCACTTATCTTCATCACAAATTTTAATATCAACAGATGATAACTGACTTACCAAGTATTAAACGCATTCAGATGCTCTGTCACCGAGTCTCCATCTTTCATCCTCAGGTTATACAGCTTTTTCCGCAGGAATAGTTTATTCACCAGAGACTTAGATTGGTACAAAGTCCCTAACTTGTCCCACAAATCCTTTGTCGTAGCTTCCCCTGATACATTCAGCAATACTGAATCTGAGACACACAATCGTATTGTGCTCCTTGCCTTCCGACCTAACTTCTTCCATTCTTCATTGGTCACTCTTGTTGGTTTAGTACCCGGATCTACTGCGATCCACTGATCTTTATCCACCAACAGATCCTCCATCTTGAGTTTCCACAACTCAAAACTCTGACCATTGAACTTATCAATCTCTATCTTTTCACTGCTCGCCATCTTCTTTCACCACCAAAATTGATCTTGTAGATCTCCCACTGAACAGGGTCTACCACAGGCCCGAGCAAAACCCCTCAGCAACAAAGGCATCCCCTTGAAGCCAAAACAGCTCTGATACCAAATGTAGGTTTTAACCCCGTACAAAAATTACCAGCATACGAATTCTAAATCACAGGAAAAAATAAAAATGCGAGAGCATAACACATAAAACACATATACTCAGAGATTTCCCACTGGATCCCAAAACCACGACTACCATCTTGATTTTTCATTATATTCCTTTCAATGTTACAATACATATATATACATGCCGAAGCATCCAATACCATGGAACGAAAACCATCACATCCACTACCATGGACCAAAAAGCCATCACATCCAATACCATGGACCAAAAACCATCACGTCCAAAAAACATGTGCGAAAATCATGCATAAAACCATAGGTGGGTCCGCCCAACCTAACATAGGGTCCCAAAACCAAAATTTTCCAGGGCGCTGCCCCGGACCCCATAAAGTGCGGTTACGGGTACCCCTCAAACCCCCTGTTAACTATGTGGAAAGAATATAACACAACCCAACAGTTTATGTTGTTTTGGGGGTTTTTGGTCCTTTAATATCTAATGATTTACAATGTAACTAAAAAAATCTAACATCTAACTTCTATAAAGACTGCTAAGAACCTAAATGAATGAGAATTAAAAGAGCTTAAGTAAGATTTGGAAGTAAATTTTAATCAAGGAATGAAAACAGAGTTTCTATTTCTGCTCTTATCATCATTTCCAAATCATGCACTAAAAAGTAAAAAGTAAAATTGCAACTAATGTCTAATCTACTATGGAAACAACACTAAATGAAATACTAAAGCTGAAAGTGAAATTGCAACTAATGTCTAATCTATTGTGGAAACAAAACTAAATGAAATACTAAAACTAAAAGTGAAATTGCAACTAATGTCTAATCTACTATGAAAACAAAACTAAATGAAATAATAAAACTGAGAGTGAAATTGCAACTAATGTCTAATCTACTATGCAAACAAAATTAAATGAAGTACTTGGTTACTTTGCCTCTCAATTTTGGGAGAAAAACCTCCTTGTGATGACATTTTGAGGAATTTTGTACTTCTTTATTCTAAGAGAAGATAAATGCAAAAATGCAGAAAAGACTCATTGCATGAATGAAGTATTCAACCACTTTGTTTAAGATGAGTTATCAACTAGAAGGGCATTTCAAAAACATTCATCTACACCATGAGTCAATAAACTAGTAATAAAATGGAAACAACAGTAATGGCACTGATCAGTCTAATTGAAAACTTAAAGACTAGCGAAACAGTAAATGAAACAAACTACATTACACTACTGCATTTCAACTTCTAACTACTAACAAAAACTAGAAAGAAATTAAGCAAAAAGAAGCTATTCTGTACTGAAAGAAGCTATTCTTCATTAGTAAGAAAATGATAAGGATTGTATTATAAACAAGGTTAGTATGAAAAATGGTTATGAACACTATGGAAGAAATGATGAATTTACAGTTAACTAGAAAACATAAAACAAAATGAAATAAAACCTCAGTCAGTGCAGGGGCCCTCTGCAACTGATCAGGTTATGCATACTTAATCAAACTCCAAGAAACTCCTTCACATATCCATAAACTTGTGGTCTTCATATTAAAAAAACACAGGAAATGAGTTTTCCAAAATTACAAAACAATAAGTCTGAGCTTAATACATGAGGAAATTTGAACTCCTTTCGAGTTCTTTACATAGGTATTTATAATAAAATTATGCAATTGTTTGTGGAGAAAAATAACCTACAGTCAAAAACACGTAGAAGACAAGCACACGGAATTTTCTTCCTTAGCTATTGGAGACATAAATCCAAGATGATGGTTGTTGGATTCAGTTGCACAGATGGCTTTTGGAGTCCGTGGGCTCAGGAAGTTGTTTCGGATAACGCTTCCCATCACTGTGAAATGTGTTGATTATCCACAAAACAAATTCCTTTTGCCTTCGGTCTCTACGTTGACTTCTCCATTAACCGGAGTCTTGTACCATCTTCCTTGTCGACCTGGGCTAGGTGAATAGGAAACGATCCATGTCATGATGATTTCCAAGTTGCCCATGTAGTTAGTTTCTCCTTCTAACACCTGGAACCTGTTAAAGAATGGAAGTAGCTGCGAAACAGCCAATTAACTATAGAATAGGCTGTGTTCCGTAGCAAAAAGACAAAAATTTATTCAAATAGCAAAACATAGAAGCATAACATGTAAATCACTAAATGTCCCCCTTAAGGCAATATATACTGGTTATTGATGATAGGAAAGCATTTCTTAATGGAAAAACAAGGAAGAGGTATGAGAAGAGTTGCTAAGGAAAGGGCAATTTTGAGGCTCAACGACAACAAATGGGATGAATGAAGGGAGCACATGCAAAAGGACAGGTTCACCAATGGACAAACAAATGATGCATGCGAAGAGATGTGCTCGCAAATGGATGATCATGTAAAGATATGTTCATAGATGGACAGACGAGAAAACATGCAAGATGTGCTCACGAACAGATGAACATGCACCTTTCGCGAAAAGATGAGCCTGTCAAGCCTTCCAACATGCAAGCAAGGAGCAACGTGCCTAAGCATCATCAAGCGAACCAAAGACCATCTAAGACTCCACGCACTTTGCCTTGCGGAGGTGAAGTTGTGATACACCATGAAGACATCCATCACCCAACAGCATTGTATCTCAACATGCACTCCAGCAGCAGCACAGAAGTACCAGCATTGTCATGTCGAGTCATGTCATGAGTCATGTCACCCACATCTCCACTATGGGCTATGTTTTCAATCAATGTAATGTAACGTGGAAGTCCAAGAGACACACTTGTTGTACAAAGAGTCATGTAAACTCGAAAATTCATGGAAGTCAAATAGTCATGAGAGTAGTCGAACAACCACAAGGGTCATTTCACCCTTGGATATAAATACCCCTTCATTTGTACATGCAAATAAATCTTTTTTCACCTCAACTCCTCCCACATAGTCAAGAGAGTCTGTAATCTTTCATTTTATGAGTAAGTAGTGGCTCCAATGCCTCTCACATGAGGTTAGTGATGTATGGTGTAACGATGAGTCTTGGAACTTTCGCTTAAGTCAGAAGATTGCTACCAGGCCAACACGTTTTCACACATGTATTGTAACTGTTGTAATACTAATCTTTAACGCTTGTGATGCATGTTGCTTTAACTCGTGTTCTAAATTTGAACTATTTCACTTGTTGTCGTGCATAATATGTTAATGGAAATGTGTTGTATATGTTGTTAACGTTGTCTCACCTATGTAGACTACGCTCCCAGACATCAGATAGACCTTTCTCATGAAACTTGTTGTAAACTACCATTGCACTTGTGTGGACTAATCCACTGAGTGTTGTATGCGTTATCTTCCCTTTGTGTGTTGTGACTGTTGCATCTGTGTGGACTACTCTGCATGAAGCTATGTATGTCCTGTTGTGTTGTGTGTTCCTAGCAGTTTTGGGACCACTCCCAATTGACCTGGAACTCACTCTCACCCTCTCCCTCGACAATGAAATAACCATTGATACACGTGACACTTACACTCACCAGGCACGCGAATCTCACTTCTCGAAGGTAAAGCAAACCACTCTCTTGTGCTGACAAGCAAGAGTTGAGTCAAATCCTTAAGATAATGGCAATCAGTCCATCGTACTGGATGGGACTCCCACACCAAACGATGTGAGGTCTAGTTGGGACTTCATACCAAGGTGATCCCCTGATGTTGGCGGATCCATCACCGTCAACATTTTGGTGCTAGAAGGAGGGTCAGATGACAAGCTAAGCCTGTACATCTGGGTTGAATCTCTTACCCAACGAATAATACACAATTCTTGCTCTCGAGGTGTTTCTCTCATTTCTCCCTTAATCAATTATCAATCCCTAATGAGCTTCTCGATTGCTTTTCCTTGTTAAAGTTTGATGGTGAGGACAGAACGTCCATAACCGAGCACATTTTTTTATTTTGTTCATTCTGTGAATCTCATGAAATCGATAGTGATGAGCTTGTTTGTGTACTCTTCTTCCTCGCCCTTGAAGGTCATGCTAACCGGTGGTGTCATACCATGCCACCTACTTCCATCCATTCCCTTCTCACTTTCCTCAAGGAACTCCATCAAGCCTTCGATGGGTGTGACCAACAAGATGTCTATGAAAGAATCTCTCATTTAAGAATGAATCCTGGTGAATCAGTTGAGGACTTTTCTACCCGCTTCCTTCACCCATGTCACGAAATTCCTGAGCAGTTTGTGGACCTTGACTTCATGAGCCAAGAGCTGAAATGCTTGGTTCATGTCTCCTGAAACGATGAACTTCCTAATTTCCCTTCTTCCTCAACTTTTGTGGATCACGAGACACCTCATGTATTGAAGAGGGTGCCCCCACGCAACAGTTGCAAAGCTGAGAAATCTATGCAGCATGTTTCCAATCCATCTGCTCAATTGTTTCCCGCCCCAATGGAGGAAATTCCAGAATGGTTAGGAAAGCTTATAGCGAAAACTCATCCCTCCATTATGCAAGAGGACATCATTGTTCCTAACCCAAGTCTTGAGTCTAATCTACATCTCTACCATCCTCCATCACCTACAAGCCATGACTCCTCGCACCGTGACTCACTTGAGAGATCTACTTCACAAGCTAGCTGCGAGCACTCTCTTGATTCTCCAGATGTTGGCTCTAGTTGTAGTCATGTGCAAGGCAGTCTCATCATACAAGCAAAGGAGAAGGACGGTGAAGACACAATAAATTCCTCTCAAAACATTGAGCTTCCATTCTTGATAGATCCTTGATCCGCGAATCTTGGTGAAACATCATGCACAATCAATTCATTCGATCAACCTCTAGTCTTGGGTTGTCATCACTCCCACACTTCTGTATATTGTGATGAACACCCAAGCACATCATATGATCTATTGTCATCTCATGTACACTCTAACTCGGATCTGGAATGTGCACCGGTCAAAGTAGACATCCATATCAAAGCTTCCTCTGCACCTCACTTCCATGTGTGTCCTATCATTCACAAGGCATCAACATGCGTCAGAGACACTCTAAATTCTCTTGCTTCTTCATCTTTTGAGTTATCTCCTCAATCAACACAAGACAATGAGGTTTTCCATGATGAAAATAGTTTCAACACACAGGACTCTTCCCACTTGTCATCATCTTGTGTGTTGCGTGAAGACAGCTATTGAAAATATTGATGAATCTTGTGACAGAGATGGATATCATCCTAAGAGAAGTTTTGAAATCAACAACAACAGCCATCCTCAAGCCATGCATGATCTGGTTCACATCCCAGAATGCAATTTTTCAATTCTAGAAAGTTTCAGGACATGCAGGGCAATCAAGGCACTTCAATTTCCGTTGATGGCTATGTCAGGACCCCGCGACTCTAGTAAGCCCGTCAAACCAAATCAGATCTCGTTTCTCACACACAATCCGTCTATTTGCATGGTTTCACTCGACGTGGATCCACGTGTAAAGAATATTTACTATTTGGGTATTGATATTTAAAAATTTCATATTTTCGCTAATGATCGAATCCACAAGTCTGTTACAACATGTCTACCTTCATGCACCTCTCTGACATCCAATTCGGGTTGGGAGTGCCCATCCCTTATCCAATCATGGGATAGCGAAGTTGATCATCTCTATCCAGAATCACACTTATTATATGCTCTCTCTCATAATCAACTCCTTAATCTTTTTGCAATTTTTTCACATCAAATCTCCCCACTCATCACACCAGAAATCTCCCTATGTGATGACAAGCACACAACATATCGTGCGAATCAAGTTACTGTCATTTCGCCACACCCCAATCGGTTTCACACATTCATAGTGTTGGCATCATTTCTACATTTCTTTGATGACCATGATGCTTGCGCACTTTTTCACTAGTTGCAGATGGGTGTTCTATCATGCCTAATGCACAACAAACTTGGTTCCCTCATTCAGAGCATTCGTACAATTTTTTAAAAGGTTTCTTTGTTCATTTCAAACTGGGAATTCGGCATCTCGACTGACTGGTCTGGTTTGTCTTCTATCTTGGGTGGTTGTCATGTAGTTTATCATTTTCCCAACAATACATCCAATGATAGTTGCTTCACGCACTATGATCTTCACCATATAACATCTTTCTTCTTAGACTTTTGTCAAGCAAGTGAGGCACTTCAGCCTGCACTGATGGCTATGGCAAGCCCTCACTGTCTTGACACGACTGATGAGAATGACCATATCTATCTATCCGTATCAGATTCCCATCGTGATCCCATCTCTCGAATCAGGAATCCGTCTTCTCAAAGATCATGAGTCTTTCAAAAAAACATCATGAATTTTATGATCCAATCGCTAAATGGCTGGAACAATCTTACTTGGTGAGTCATGTTGCAGGTAACAAGTTCAGTCCTTCCTTGCACTCACTGAGAAACTTGGTGCAGAACAACACACTCGCAAAAGGCCTTCGAGGTTTGTTGAAAAATGGTATTCATGGAAGAGGTAAGCATGTGTGTTGGGTGGTTGTGACACTTTCTTCTGCCCACTGGCGAGACCTTCTCTCTCATGTGAAAGTTTTTCAAGTTTTTTCATTTTCTATTGCACACTATTTTTTATCTATTTTAATCGCTCGTTTCTTTGTGACTTCCGGTCAGCTACACCTTTGGTGGCTTCATTGGAAATTTCATTTCACGTAACCCCGACCGTTTAATGTAGGAGTAGGAGTAGGAGTAGTGTTTTCTTTTTCGCTTGTCTTTTCTTTCTGGTTTGCGTGATTGTTTGCTTGCCGACTTGGTTTCTTTGCTTTCTTGTTGTTGTTTTCATTTTTCTTGCTTTGTTTACTATTTTTGTTTACGTTTGTTTTGTTTTCTTGGTATATTACTATTTTTGTTTCCAGAAATAAGTGTTTCCAACTACTACGTTCTGGCTTTTGAATAGAGTATGTGGCTGAAATTTGAAGAGAATTGGGACACTGCAACACTTGGCCAGTCTTGTGTCCATCTTCTTTGTGCTTGGTTATAACCTTTGGCCGATGAATTCTTGACGGAAAATATGAACCATCTATAAGGGAATCTTTGGTCCAACCATGAACCTATATCCACACTTGGAAGCCCCATGCCTATACTCAACCTTTTGCTCTATGTGTTCAAGCTCATCCAATTAGTAGAAACGAAGAAGGCGAAAATCTAAATGAGAAAACCTGTGTTAAAGGTCTTACATTCTTCTTTGAGGAACAACCTCTTCTGCTCTCAATAAGTCGAGGTCCCTCTTACTCCCCAAAAATAAATAAGTGCCTACGCACAGTCCTCTTGAAAAATACAAATGCGAAAGAAGAGAAAGGCTTCCTACACAAAGAGGTGAAGCATGCAACTCCACCGGGGTACTCTCCATGCTCGTTGGCAGTGGATCAATGTTTTTGTTCCTGCGAGACTTCGCTAGGGTACTATCCAGGCCTAGTGGCAGCGGAGCAACACTAGAGATGAAAACTTATACTTTGAAAATCTTCAACTCGCGAGCTAAACTACCCTTCCCAAATTCGAAACACTGAGATCAAGTTGAAATTTTGATTGTGTTTGACTGAGTTGTCAAAGGGTGGACCATGTATTTCCATGGGGTAAGTAGGGAAGCCGAAGTAACCCACATAGCGATTCAATACTCCCTGAAAGACCAAGGCCCTGTGCTAAAAATGAACTGAAACAAAGAAGATGGAGTTCTACCAGTGCGTCGCCGAGTGTTGTAGCAGCTACAACCACCCTCCAAAATTTTGGCCTGCACCCAATTTCAGAGCCTCCCTTGATATTTTCACTTGATGAATGCACACACTCGAGTTCACTCCATGAGCTCGTGTGAGTCCTTGCATCCACCTTACTTGTTCATTTCATTCAATTTTCTACATGCTGGTGTTTAAGTCATGCTTGTGACCATGTTCTAGTTATGCTCAAAGTCTTTGCTTCATATTTATTTGTTGTGTTCGCTATGAAAGCATCTGTCACACTCACACACAGAGTCACATTCACTGTCACACAAGCGTCGTCTCGGCCAATTAATGGTTAATCGCGAGTGTTGCACTTTTCACTTTCACCATCGGTCAATCATGTTGAACATGTGTGTCTGGATGGTTTGAGCCATTTTGTCGTTAATTCATGTGAGTGTGTGTTTTCATGATCTCCTATGCATCTTTCAATCATCCACACACATATTCATTTTTGTTGAAGTTCTGACGACCAGACTTCCCTCTGACAGTCGGACCATCACCCCTCCATCTACTCAATCAACTGTCAACTAGAACAGTGCAGAAGCACCAAGCAAGTCTTTCCAAGCTGCGCTGCCCGCAAGAAATTCATTCCACTTTCATACTGACCACCCGGACAGTCGGACCTGGAAGTCACCCTGAGACTGACTCCCTTCAAAAATTGTGCAAAGGCCACTAACCTTACTCACTCATCTGGCTGAGGAAATTGTGCAGACAAGTAGAACAGAAACAAAGTGCCCATCCTTGTCTCCCTTAGAAAATTACGCAGTTTTCCCAGTCAGTCATCCCAGCAGTCGACCGACTGCTCATCCAAGAAATTGTGTAGTTTTCATGAGTAGGCCTTCTACTGCCTAGCAGCCCGATTAGCTTAGAAATTTCGCAGAGATGATCAGTAGGTCCGCCTCCCAACCTCAGTGTAGTTTCCTCTGCCAGTAGCTCCTAGCAGCAGACTGCCAGTTCCCTCCAAGAATTATGGAGTTTCTGTTGCCAGTGACCCAGCAGCCAACTGCCAATTCCCTTTGGGAATTGTGCAGTTTTGGCTACCAGTGGCCCAACAGCTGACTGTCATTTCCCTCTGGAAATTGTGCAGTTTTGGCTGACAGGTTCCTGGGCAGTTTCTCCCAAAAACTGCACAATCTCTGCCTATTGAACCTCCTTGCAACCCGACCTATTCCTATAGTAAATTATGCAAATTTGGCCTTCCAACCCTTGCTGCCTACTCGTTCCAGAAACTTCGCAGATCCTGCTTACCTTGCCTTCCTATAGCCTGGACTATCCCTCCCAAAATTTTCACAATTTTACCTTCTAGCCGAGCCATACCTCATAGATAGTCACTGTCGACTTGGATTACCCATCTTCATCACTCATTGACTCTTGTGCAGTTTTCATCAGCAGTGCCTAGAGCCATCATCCGCTTCATAACCTTGTTGCCTCTCCCGGTCACCTGCATCCTAAATGATCATATTTCATGGTAGACTAGGAGGTTTTGGATTTGATGTTGTCTCATCATGAGTGACTACAAGTATAGGTACACCAACAAACATGACAAGACAATGAGTAGGATGAATGAAGGGAGCACATGCAGAAGGACAGTTTCACCAACGAACGAATGAACAATGCATGCGAAGAGATGTGCTCGCGAACAGATGATCATGCAAAGATATGTTCACAGGTGGACAAACGAGCAAACATGCAAGATGTGCTCATGAACATACAAATGGACGAACATGCACCTTTAGCGAACAGATGAGCCTGTCAAGCCTTCCAACATGTAAGAAAGGAGAAATGTTCCTAAGCATCATCAACTGAACCAAAGACCATCGAAGACTCCACACACTTTTCCATGCAAAGTTGAAGTTGTGATACACCATGAAGACATCCATCACCCAACAGCATTGTAGCTCGACATGCACTCCAACAACAGCACAAATGTACCAGCACTGTCATGTGAGTCATGTCGCTCACATCTCCACTATGGGCTATGTTGTAAATTAATGTAATGTAATGTGGAAGTCCAAGAGACTCACTTGTTGTACAAAGAGTGATGTAAAGTTGAAAAGTCATGGAAGTCAAACAGTCATGAGGGTAGTCGAAAAGTCACAAGGGTCAGCTTCACCCTTGGCTATAAAGACCCCCTCATTTGTACATGCAAAGGACTTTTTTTTTCACCTCAGCTCCTCCCACATAGCCAAGAGAGTCTGTAATATTTCCTTTGAGGAGTAAGTATTGGCTCCAACGCCTCTCACATGAGGTTAGTGATGTATGGTGTAATGATGTGACTTGGAACTTTTGCTTAATTCAGAAGCCTGCTACCAGGCCAGCACGTTTTCACACATGTATTATAATTGTTGTAAGACTAATCTTTAACAGTTGTGATGCATGTTGCTTTAACTTTTGTTCTACATTTGAACTATTTCACTTGTTGTAATGCATAATCTGATAATGGAAATGTGTTGTATATGTTGTTAACGTTGTCTCTCCCGTGTAGACTATTCTCTCGGACATCAGACAGACCTTTCACATGAAACTTGTTGTAAACTACCGTTGCACTCATGTGGACTAATCCACTGAGTGTTGTATGTGTTATCTTCCCTTGTGTATTATGATTATTGCATCCATGTGGACTACTCCACCAGAAGTTGTGTATGTCCTATTGTGTTGTGTGTACCTAGCAGTGTTGAGACTGCTCCTAATCGACCTGGAAATCAATCTCACCCTCTCCCTCCATAGTGAAAGAACCATTGACATAAGTGACACTTACACTCACCAGGAACACGAGCCTCACTTCTCAAACACAAAGCAAACCACTCTCCTGTGTTGACAAGCAAGAGTTGAGGAATATCCTTAAGATAATGGCAATCGGGCCATTGTACTGGATGGGACACCCACACTAAACAGTGTGAGGTTTAGTTGGGACTTCATACTGGGGTGATCCCCTGATGTTGGCGGATCTACCACCGTTAATAGTAGGGAAGCTAGGGTAATCTATACAATGAACTAATAATTCGTGAATGACTAGACTCTATGCACAATGCTAGGCCTGAAGAGAGAAGTTGGGGTTCTTCCAGTGAATTGCCAAGTGTTTTTGTTGCTACAAAACCCTCCAATTTTTTCCTACATTCAAATTTGGAGCCTCCTATTGATCATGTGAACTGTCATTTTGAGTCATTGAAGTTGTTCCACACTTCTTCTCCAAGTTTTCCTAAGTGTTAAAATTCCTTTCTAAATAAGGCCAAAGTGTCATCTTTTGTTAGAGGCAACTCTAGTGCACTATTTTTCATTATTTGATCCTATTTATTACTAGAATATGTGTTGGACACATTCTCGTGGCATAGCGCACCTTTTGGTTGCAGTCGACACTTGTGTTGCAAAGATGTATCTTAAGTATCATACTTGGAGACAAGTGTCATTTTACTATATGTTTGTTGGTTTTGGATACTATGTATATTCTTGTAATGTGCATGGTTGTATAGGTGTGTGTGATCATGTTTAAGACTTGTCATATGTTATTACTCTCCTGTCGCATTGATCCCACACTCAGTCAATTTTGGAGTTTTCTTTGTCCTCCCAACTTGCACATTCAATGACCAACCTTCAACTTCCAACTACTACGCACTACACACCCCTAAGCCATAATGATGAAGTCCTTATCTCCTGGAAATGTGCCCTATGCAATCCTAGAGAGCAACCTCCTCCTTTGGCCATTGAGCAACCTTAGAGCACAATCACTCCATCTTGCTAATTACACTTGCTCAATTGTGGAAGCCTGACCAAACCTACATTGAATTATGCATTATCCATTATTTGTGGCTATTGAGGCCATCTCTACACCCTTGTAGTGCTCAACTGTGTAGTCCCGAGATCCTCTTCCTCAACCACTGCACATTGTGCAGTTATAGTTCCCAAGCTTGCAAAATTTGTCTCCTGAACTTTCCCTTTGTGAAATGCCTTAATCAACCTTGCCTTCACTATGCAATTTTAATGACTAGTAGGGTCATTTTTCAGTGCTCAACTACGCAACACTTGGACCCTTCTCCTCAAGCACTGCCCACAATGCATTTTTCAGTGCTTGCAGTGCTCAACTGTGTAACACCTATACCCTTCTCCTCAAACACTGTGCATAATGAGCAAGCATGCCTTCTCTACCTCCTGGACCTATGTAATGCACAAAAGCATGCCTCCTCTTCCCTTGACACTATGCACTGCGCACTCCTAGTGCCCAGTCCTTCACTCCTTGCCTCGATCCTACGCATTGCACCCCAAGAAGGACTCTCTCTCATCCATTGCGCACTATCCCATATTAGTCATCATTTTCATATGAAAACATTGTAGCCTAAGTGATATTTGGACTGATATTGTCTTGTAATGAGTGAACCTCAGTTATAGGTGCCATCATCCTAACATTTTAAGATGATACTCAAGGAGATCATCAAGGAGAAGCTGTGAAAAGACACATGCGAAGTGAGACACAAAGGGACCATCAAACAAGGAGAAAACGAAGTTTGAACCATGACATTTGGATGAATACCAAGATGACATGGAAGACTCTAATCACCCTTATGGAGGGAGAAGATGAAGTACAAGCAAGATCCAAAATAAAGGAAAAAAGATATAGTGGCAAAGAAAAAAGCTTTGCCATTGATACACTACAATGAAGTGTTGTGTCACAGTCGCAAAGTTATGGATTTTCAAAGTGTCATCACAACAATCTGATATTGTCTATGTATTTTGCCACAATTTGTGGAATGTAAATTTGTATTTCCAAAAAAGAGAAAATTTAAAATGTTTGGAAGCTCAAAGGTCACACATGGAATGTATAGAGTCACTAGGAAGTCCAAGAGTCATGTAGGAGCTCAAAGTCACATAGGAGTTCAACAGTCATGAGGGAGGTCAAGAGTCATATGGGACGTGAAAGATCATCCCATTTGTTATAAATAAACCCTCATAACTCTAGAAAAGGACTTTTCACCTTGGCTTCTCAAGCTAGGCATAAGAGAGAAGATCATCCTTTTGAGGAGCAAGTGTGGCTTAACATTCCATTATTGGAGGTAGTGATGTATAATTGTAATTGTGTATATCGAGACTTTCACTTAATGATTTGAAGCTCTTAGATTCAATGCACTTTTATGCGTATATAATGAATGTTGTAAGACTATTATTTCATTGTTTTTGGTGTATGCTTATTTTCTTATATACTAAGGAGAATGAACTATTTCATTGGCTTTAGTAAACATCTTTGGATTGTGGGTCTCTTACTTTCATGATTATTGTTTGTTTTTGAACTATTTCACAAGATAATTAGCAATTCTTTTAAATATATGTGAGTGTCTTTATTAGGATAGTACTATTACTTTTATTCTAAAGACTCGCTCTCTTTTTTCACCCATGAAATAACCTGTATACACATTGTAACTGAATACTTCACAAGGCTAACCTACTTGCTTATCTCGAAAGTATATGCGTACTCTCTTATGTTGTTTATTGCAACCAAGGAAAATCTCTAAGGTTATGTAAACCGAACCTATTTTCTGGATGGGGGTTCTACTCCAAACTGTGAGAGGTCTAATTGGCACTTCATATCGGGAGACCCCCTGTATGTTGGCAACATCCAACACCATAAATAGGACTATAACAATGGTTGTATTAGCATTGTATATATCGGAATTGTGTTATTCCTAGCTATATTAATGAAATGTACATATGATTATTATCATAGTTTGAGCGGCTTGGAGACCCCTTTGTTTTTTTATGCTTCTTTGGGTTACATAAATAATTTTATAATGTGTGGGTTTCATTATTAGTGTTCCCAAGGTTATTTACTAGCTTAGGTCCATTTATTGTTTATGTTGAATTGCATGTTTTATCATCAACTTTGATGGTGTTGTGTTACACCGAGTTTGGGGTGTGGTGTGTTATTATTGTGCTTAATAAGAAAAGAAGTGTTAGCCACTATTTGGCTTGTCTAGTTCTTGGTAAAGGGCATGTTTAGAATCTTTATTAGACAAGGTTATGTCCATATCATTTTTTTAGTGTTGGTAGGGAAATGAGGGATTCATTTTTGCAAGGAGCATTGCTTAGAGAAACATTGGTTTATAAGGAAGTTTGGGTGAAGTCCTTGAAATCCTTGAGTTCTTGATCTTGTGCGTTGCATGGTGACAAGATTTTGATCGGGCTTAATGAGTTCGATTAAATAATAAAGGAAATCATGATTTGGAAAAGGATGTGGAGTTAATAAGAGTGCGGGATGGAGAAATACTCACTACCTATCGTGGGTTATTCACGTTGCATTGTGCCAAGTTCCATGTGAGTTCTATTGGGAGGATGGTGCTATTGATGGAAGATGGAAGGTGCACTCGAATATATTTATGTCAATGGATGGAAAGATATATGTCCGAGGAAGTGAAGGTATGTATAGTGGGACGCAAAGGTATTGACATCAAAGTGCAAAGATATGTCTGCCCTAGGGAATGGGAATGCATTAATTAACGTAGAAGGGTTATTATTTGACCCGAAACCTTATAAAATGAAATAATTGAATTACATGGTGGGATGGAACCTAGTCGAACCCTTGACTACATTGAATTGGCATAAGGCAAGTAAGTTGGGTGAGGCTACGTGGATGCCACTTGGGTATGTGACATAATGAAGCTATTGATGTGGCATGTTAATAGTGAGACACATGGAAAGTAAGAATGGCCTTTTTGGAGGGTTGAGTAGCCAATTTATAAGTGGCATGTGGCATTGCGGGAGTATGCCATGTGGTAGGGTGACATCATCTAGATGTCAGCATGGAATCAACAAGTCAGTAGAGGTGGATCACATGGAAACCTATGCTAATGTGGAACATAAGTGATATGTGGGGGTAATTGGTGGTGCCACATGAAGCAGGGGCACTACATGGCATTGACAGGGAAGTTGATATGGCCTGAAGCCACGTCACTATGGAACACAGGTCCTCGAAGAGGTTGGCAATGTATTTCTTAGGTTGGGCGTGGTTGGCAGAAGTTGCAAAATGGAGAATCATCCACGTTACTTAATGTGAAGGTGTATGGCATGCCATAGAAGCTTGGGAGTGAAACATTCTTAGAAAATCGTTGTGGAGAGATGGTGCGATGGTGTAGTGGAACTATGTCATGGCAGTTCCATAGTGGGCCTCTCTTGAGGTGGTAGTGTCACGTGGTAGGTGACTTGCTGATGTGCCAAGTAGTTTAAGAGTGTCAACATCGAATGACCATAACTTTTGATCCAAGAGTCAATTAAGTTGAAAATTTATATCATTGAAGAGATCTTGATGAGTTGGATGTGATGGTGTCATCCAAATTTGATTCCACTAATTTTGGGAAGGAATGAAATTTTGTAACCCCATTTCCATGATGAAACTATGGAGGTTGGGTTAGATTAAATTAATACCTCCCAGTAGGCTAGGGGAAGTGTAAGGGGGTGGAAGGGAGTGTTACAGTGTAGCCAATTTTTAGAAATTAAGACATCTAGTCACACACCAATATCGAGAGTAACAAACCTGGAAAAGGTTTTGTGGTTTGCACTAATGTCTGTAAATATGGCCTTGGTGGAATTATAATGCAAAAAGGTCAAGTGGTTTGTTACGAACCAAGGAAGTTGAATGAGCATGAGAAAAATTATGTCACTCATGACTTGGAGTGATAGTGCAAGCATTAAAAATATGGAGGCACTATTTGTTTGGAAAGAATTTTGTTTTAATGTCAAGTCATGGAGGGTTGAGATATCTTTTTGACCAAGCTGAATGCAAGATAGGCAAGGTGGTTAGCCTTGATAAATTAATTTGATTTTGAAATAAAATATATAAAAGGAAAGGAAAACAAAATAGAAAATGCACTTCGCAGAAGGGTCAAGTGGCTCATTTGGCAACCATCAATACTTGTGAGGTTGATATAAAAGAAAGGATCAACGAAGCATGTCTTCGGGATGATCATTATCATCATGTGAAGGAACACTTGCAATATGAGCAAGAAGGGGCATTGAGTAAGTATTGCTCTCTCATAGATGATGATATGTTAAAATTTAGAGGTAAATGGTATATGGCTTGATTGGCTGACTTGGAGAAGCTCATATCTGACGAGTTTCACAAAGACCTTATTCACGTTACCCACAGTTATCAGAAAATGATAATGTCTATGGAAAGATATGTACTATTGTTTGTGCATGAAAAATGATGTTGCCAAGTATATCACTAGATGCTTGGAGCGTCAACAAGTGAAAGTGGAATGTATACATCCAACGAGATTGTTGCAGCCAATTCCCATTACTGAGTGGAAGTGTGGAGTCATTTCTATGGCCTTAATCACAAGACTACCAAAGACATAGATAACATGATGCCATAATGGTGGTAGTTGACAAATTGAGTAAGGAAGCTCATTTTATAGTTTCCAAGTCCACCCAAAAGAAATTGATATTGCTCAGATTTTCATGAAATAAATATTTAGATTTAATGGTATGCCCAAGAAGACCATCTTAGATTCAGATGCCAAGTTCACCTCAAAATTTTGGAAAGCATTATTTGCTAGTTGTGGTACAAAATTATCATTTAGTACAGTGTATCATCCTCAAATGGGTGGACATACTAAAAGAGTAAACAAGGTGTTGGGAGAAATGCTAAGAATGTATGTCATGCATCAACCCAATAGTTGGGAAGAGTTTCAAATTTTCTTACAATAATGGGTACAAGGAATCATTGAAGATGAGTCCTTTTGAGGCTTTATATGGTAGAAAATGCAATACACCCATTAACTAGAACGATCGAGTGAAAAAGGTAGTTCTTGGACTTAATATACTGAAGGAAATGGAACATGAAGTAGTCACTATTAGGTATAAATAGAAGGTAGATCAAGACAGACAAAAGAGCTATGTAGATCAACAGAGAATGTGCAAGGAATTCTAAGTGAGGGAACATGTTTACCTTCGCATTAGACAAAGGAAGAGTTCACTGGGAGTAGAATCTTATGCCAATTTGGAACCAACATTTTTTGGACTGTTTTGTAGGTTTTAACCCCGTACAGAAATTACCTGCATACAAATTCTAAATCACAGGAAAAATAAAAATGCGAGAGCATAACACATAAAACACATATACACAGAGATTTCCCACTGGATCTCAAAACTGATACTACCAGCTTGATTTTTCATTATGTTCCTTTCAATGTTACAATACATATGTATACATGTCGAAGCATCCAATGCCATGGACCGAAAAACCATCGCGTCCAAAACCATGGACCGAAAACTATCGCGTCCAAAAAACATGTGCGAAAATCATGCACAAAACCATAGGTGGGTCTGCCCAACCTAACATAGGGTCAAAAACCAAAATTTGACCCCATAAAGTGGGGTTACGAGTACCCCTCAAACCCCTTGTTAACTATGTGGAAAGAATATAACACAACCCAACATATTTTAGATCTTGGAAATAGTGGGGCAAATAGATTACAGACTAGCCTTGCCACCTATAGTGAAAGCATGTGATGTTTTCCATATTTCTTTGCTTAAAAAGTATGTGCATGATGTTAATCATGTTGTTGATTGGTATGTGATACATGTGGAATCAAAGGGATAATTCCAACTAGAACCACAATGAATTCTAGACCGAAGGTAGATCACACTCTGAAATCAAGTAATGAGTAGGTCAATATGTAGTGGAAGCACTTTGGACCAAATGAAGCCACCTGGCAAATGGTTGATCAAGTGAGGGTATCTTACCCATTTTTGTTTACGTGCAAGTAAATGTAAAAAGATTTGTGTGTATATAAAGCTCATTATTGAATTTTGTATTTTGTATTTTGTGTATAGAACACCAAGGATGGTGTTCCTATGAGGGAGTGGAGTTTGTGACATCTCATTTTGATAACCCTCTTGTAAATGTCACTATGAATGGTAATTCATGTAAATAATGTGGAAATGAAAATAATGACTAAGTTGGAGTAGTGGACACAAATTCAAAGGTCTGAGGAGGAGGAGTTACTTAGGAAATGATTAAACCTAATCCACTTAATTTATGCTAAGAGTTCCCTAACTGAGTTTAATGGACTACACAACAAATAGGGAGGTTGAGAATGGGTTCCATGAGGTAAGGACTAACCCTATACCACCTTTGTCCTTGTTGGCATGTTGGTGTGGTCAAAATGAAAGAGGTAGGTGAGGGTTGGCAAAAAAAAAGGAGGTCGACAGGAAGGAGAGGGTATGTTGAGACGTATGTGTAGACATATAAAGACAAACATATGGTATGTTCATGTGTAGAAAGTTATTGCTAGAGAGCTTGTAGAATAGAACGCAAGGATGCAATGTATGTGCAAAAGCGAGAGACTGATAAGGAGCATGTTGTGAAGTGAAGATAAGAGAAGAGTAGAAGCGACGATGTTCCTCGTGACTTTTGTTATATGACCAAAGATGTGTTCTTTAGAATTTTGTAGTGTTTAGTAGGTGGAGAAAATACTTGCTTTAGATCCCTGTGGTGTTTAGTAGGTGGAAACATTATGTGTTATGGATCCATGTGGTTTTTAGCAGGTGGAGACACTGTGTGCTCTAGATTCCTATGTGATATGGTTGACTTGTATTGGTTTTAATTCCCTTGAGCACTTAACTAGTCAAACTCTGAATCTGGCTCGGGGTTGGTCAGTTGCAAGAAATATTGCAATATATCTAGCATATGGTTTGGTGGAGAGTTGAAGTTCCTCCCTCAGTTTCTAGTTGCTCAAGTTAATCAAATAACTGTATTTACTTGTACATATGTTTAACTATGAATGATGAATGATCTTGTTATGTGTCATGAAAATATATGTATCAACATTGTTAATGGAGGAATGTGTTGTTCCTATTGGTATATAATGATATGTTTAAGTGATTATTCTCATGGTTATGAGGGACTTGTAGATCCCTGTGGTTGTTGATACTTTCCTGAGTTGCAGAGTTATTTACATGGCCATGTATGTTTGCTTGATGTGCTCAACCAAACTGTTATTTTGTTTGAATTCCACTTTTTGGTATGTTGTAGATAACATGGATCTCTAGTTGTTTAAGATTATTGATTGTCTTTACAATGTATGATATATCAGTGGATCTGATGGTGTTGTTTGGGGTCCATTCTGCGTATAATACTATGTTATTGTATTTGAATTTACAGAGAATTATTAGTTGTGGCTTACCTTATTTTAGTGCATGATAGTAGGCATGTTGATAAGACCATTGATTGTATTATGGCTATGTATAATATTTGAAATGCCAAATGTTTGGATTAGTGTTTTATCCCTGTAGAATAGGTGTTCCAAACAATGCTTTGATTCAAGAAGAACCATGGAAAAGTCCATTGAAGTTCTTGTAATTTCTAGGTATGGCTATTGTAGAACATCAGACTTTGTATTCGAGGTCGAATAAGTTAGTGATAGGATTTTCTATCCAAGGCTAGATAAGTTATTTACAGTGCCATGTATCTGAATTAGATGCACTTTAGGCCTACCGAATGTGTCCAAGAATATGAGCATTTGGCTAGTTTACACTTATGCATTTAGGGAATGCACCATATTTGAAATAACTCGTATATATCACGAAGAAATCAAGTAAGAGGTAATATTCATTGAGGTCCTTGCTTAGGTGGAGCCAGATGTTATATTGTCTAGTGAGAAAATACGAGATCCAGAGGGTTTGAGACGTTGGGTAATTTAATTGTTGATTAAATTACTTCATTAAATTGTCAAACCAGGGTTCATTACCTTGTGAAGTGTATGTGGACTATGTATGCTAGGAGGTTTACTTTTGATTAAGAATTTAAATCTAAGAGTAAAGTGAAAAGTTCAATTATTCAAGACTATCTATTATTAAGTTACACACATGTTCTTTTTGTAAGATCAATTTCAAAATCAACTAACCTAGTATGCAAGAAATCAAAGCATATTAATCTAAGAATTGGAATGCTTATCGTACCAAACTGAATTTAAAAATCTATTCTATTCAGGCATAATTGAAAGACTATACTAATGAGCAGAATTGAAATGCTATGCTATTTTGCAGAATTGAAATTCTATATTATAAAATAATCAAAGGAGATTTATTCTAATGAACTTGAAAGGAAACAAATACGTTCCACCTCTATTATAATCAAATTGAAATAATCATTATTCTGCAAGTGCATAAGAACTTAAAGCAACAACGAAATTGACTTGGAAAGCAGTAATGGAAATTCTTGACAAATTACTAATGTGCACAGTCTTAAGAGAGTCAATCTAGACATGAACCAAAAATCTGAGACTGAGTGAGAATTTCAAGTCTACAAGCTAATAAAAGAAGGTGTTTTTGGTATTATGTTTTTAATGTTGAGCACCCAACCTATTCCAAGCAAATGTTAATAAATGCACGAGAAATAGTGTATCAATATAGAAGTTAAAGCATTCTAAATCTAATTATCAGAGATCAAATTAAAAGAACTTCTAAGAAATGAAATAAAACAACACTATATTATCTTACTGCTCGTCAAGGCGCCCTCCTGGTGAGTGTGAGGCATGAAATCTTAAATC
The DNA here is from genome assembly GCA_000404065.3 of Pinus taeda. Lineage (NCBI taxonomy): Eukaryota > Viridiplantae > Streptophyta > Pinopsida > Pinales > Pinaceae > Pinus > Pinus taeda. Next base: position 23,842 of record APFE030785919.1, on the reverse strand, counting down.
AACAATGCATATGTGCAAAACAAAGTATTGCATTCACTGGAAATTAAATCATAAATACTCACAATAATTACAGAGTTAAAAACTTGATTGTCTTTACTTCAAATCGAAGAAATTTATATTGTTTTTAACCAATAGTTTCCAAGAAAATAACGTCGAGAGGTGAGTTCCTTAATCGACACTTAGGTTTCTTGATTAAAAATAAATAAATCTATTATTCATTATTTGCTACGAGAAGAGAAAATCATGAATATTCTTGTTTAATACATCATCAACTTCAAATATCGAACCTTGCTCGCTTGATTACACTCCCTTAATGATGACATTGTCTAGCTTGGAACTCTGCATGAGAATAATCTTCTATAACCATATTTGACTTTCACTTTGACCAGCCAGATTCTCGATCTCTATGATCTCCCAGGTAAGCATGATATGTGGATATCCTTATTCGTGACATTTGGCATTTATCAATGTCTTTTATTCATCTTCAAAGTCTCAAGAACCTAGCTAACCATGAACTTGGTTGTAATTATAATTAGCTATGGAAAAAATATAATTTGGTAGCCATAGAAATATTTCAATCATTTTTTATAAAAAAAAGTCTAGATTATGAGTTGCAAATGGTTGATACCTTATGTTATAGCTGAGGATGACCTTATAACCTATAGATGTAGCAAAAACATTAATGGAATAGGTAAAAAGAAAGGGAAAAAAGGTGTCAAAATGAGGACAATTTGGGGATCTAATAGTGCATAACATGAATGTTTGTGAGACCGGATTTAAATTGGGTTGGATACCATATTTAAGCATGGGGTGTCTAGTGTGGGATCTAATTAGGTGAATAATTGTGTGAATCCATATTTCATAGAATGTAGAGTTTCATCCAAGGTAGGCGCCACTTGGGTGTTACAAAGAGAGGATGTATCCGATATCTGGGATATCTTGTGGGGGAGCATGGCAAGTAAAATAAGTCTTGGATGGGATCGATATTGGATACCTAGTGATGTTGGCAAGAATAATCCAGAAGTATGAGGGTTCAGGAAGTGTGCCAAGGTGAAAAATAAGATGCAATTAGATTTCCCCCTGAACCAACTATAAAGGAAATATTTTCAAAACAGAAGGGGTCAAACCCTGTTGGGACCACAAACTAGGATAAGGTGGAAAGCACCATGAATGTGCAATTATGGCCGCATGGATGCCACATTGGTATTTCGGGAGATGTGGAATTGATCGGAATGAAGTGGTAAGGACATGTGGGAGACAAGTAAGTACCACATGGCATCATCTTACTAATGTGGCCAGAGTTAACTGGTCAATCTTTAAAAGGGCATAACTCTCAATCCGAGAATCGAATTGATATAATATTTATATTGCCAGAAATATCTCAGCGAGTTGAATGCAATGGTCGTATTTATGTTGGTTTTGACAAGGTTGAGAAAGAAGAATTTTTGTAACCCCGTCTTCCTAATGAGGTCATTGAGGTCCGTTAATTAAAAGTAATACCTTCCATAGCCCACGAAAGTACAAGGGGGTGGGAAGGAGTGTTACATGGATATTGCTTTTCATTTAACAATTTTGGTCATAAGGCAATAAATTCCAGAGCTTATGCAAGAAATGACTTTATGAGGAATAAAAGTAGGGGGTCATATAAGATCTCAAGGAATGGTTGTATGAACAACAATCCAAGAAGTTTTAATGAAAATGATGTCAAAAATTACAATTCATTTACCCCCTTATTAGATCACATTGAATGTTTCAAGTGCAATAATTTTGGACACATAGTTAAATATTTTAGAAGTAATACATTGAGGCTACTAAACCAAAGTAGAGAAGAAGATGTTGTCACAAATAGAAATAAAAAACAAAGGTATGGAGATGGAAACAAGAAGAGTAGGTATAATTTGCTACATATTTATGTGTTGAAAACAAATTTACCAATGGTATATAGATAGTGGAAGTTCACGTCATATGATAGGAGATAAAAGCAACTTTTTCTCTCTAAAGGAAGTCAAAGGTGGCAGTGTCACTCTTGGAGATAATGCATTAACTAGAATAATGGTTAAAGGAATAGTTAGCCTTGGCAATGAAAAAAATTAAAGTTGAAAATGTCTTATTTGTTGAAGGTTTAAAGCACAATATTCTAATTGTAAGTCAAATGGTTGATAAAGGACATAAGGTCACATTCAATTCTAAGAGATGTGAAATAAGAAAACTAAGCTCTGGAAAATTAGTGGTGAGAGCAACTAGGACTTTAGACAATGTATATGTCCTTAATAAATGTAAAGGATAATATTTCTATAAGAGATTGTTACCTCTCTCATCTTATAAGTAAAAGACAAGTGGGTGACTACAACATCTCAAGCTGCATTAAGCAAATGGGAACTTTTGAATGTAAGTTATAGGAGAAGGATGATGAAATGGAAAGTTTGTAGGATAGAAAAGATGATGATAATTCATATTTAGTAGCAGTGAAAGCAATGGCAGAGAAGGAAACCCCATGGAATTGAAAATACTATAGTGAAGGCCACAAAGGAAAAGGAGGAGCATGTAGACTGAAAATGAAGGGAGGTAAAGAAAATGAACTTGCATTTATATGCATGCATAATGGCTTATATTTGCATTGAGGAAAAGTAATGGATAAAACACCAGTGTAAGATGAATAGGAAGCATGCATACTATTGCACATATTGTAGATACTCCATTTACAACTAGTCAATTGGAAGAAGATCATTGGCTAGTATGAATTAGCAACCAAAAGCAAAGTGAATGATGAAATTCAAAATGCAATATAAGAAAAAAAAGGAGAGTTTCAAATAAGGAAAAACATTAATTCAAGGGAGTAACCCTTTGATGTCAAATGAGTTAAGTTGTAGACAAAAGGAAGCATATTAAGGCCTATGGGAGAAATACCAAAGTGAATAATTAAAAGGAAGTTCAAGCGCAGGGGGATTGGTCTCAAGAGTGGGGCTACATAAAAGGAAATGTTGCATGCAGCGACATATAGATATAGGAGCCTAGTTGCATAAAAAGGAGAAGTGAGCAATTAGATGAAGTATTTGTTTTGTTGTTAAGATCTTAGGGGGAGAAATCACAACTAGAAGCAAAAACAACTCCTTTCCTTTTATAAAGGGGGAGAATATGCAGACATAAGGATAGATAGTAGACAAAGGGAACAATTGTAGTTACTAATAGAAGTTGCAGATATAGGAAGAGTTATAGGCACTAAGATAAGTTGTAAGTAGAGGAAGAGTTGCAGACACTAAGAAAATTTGCAAAAAGAAGAAGATTTACAAATAAGGAGAAGCATAAGTTCAGGGGGAGCATCCCTCTACCATTGATGTCAAAGGGGGAGAAGTTGCAGGCACAAGGAGAATTGCAGATAGGAGGAGTTCTATAGCAGTATCGCACAATTGAATAAGGGTTTCCATTAATGACAAAAGGGTATATTTTTGGAAATATTGTTGTCATTGATGTCAAATACATGGGGAGCCTACTTAAATCTAAGCTAAATCTTGGAAAATGAAGATTGTTGGAAATATTGCTTTTGGGCTTTTGGTGCCCCATGTGGATACCCTATCTTTGAATGCATTTTTACTCCAATTACCTAACTCAAATGTGAGGATATGGTATATGGTTGGAAATATTATTCCAATACCTTTCCAACGGTACATGGCACTCCCTCTAATTCCTTATGAATGAGGGGATGTGAAATATTTTGTCAAGATTGTTGAAGTCGTAACTAGGTTCGACCTTCATAATGCCATTAATGTATTTGTTATATTTATATTTTTGTCAAAGCATATTCTTCATGGTTAGAGTCAAAAGCATAAAAAATAATCTATTATGAGTCAAAAAAAAAAATAGAAGGGTTTGTTCTTCATGTCCCTTAAGAAATAAATATTAAATTTGTCAAGTGTCATTTGTCACTCCAAGATCCCAAGTCAACCTAGCTACTTGTGGCACCCATTCGCTTGTGGAGAAGACTATATAAAGCCTATTTGCATCCCTTAATTGGAGAATAGAACACACAAGCTATAAGTCATAATCTCTGCAATATTAGAAAGCCAAAGTGAAGAGAGAGAATAACATATCAGTGTAACCTAGCTCAAGTCAGAAAAAAAAGACCAGGACAATCTGAATCTCTATGGAAACGTTTTCTATGGAATCTAAACTTACTATGGAATTTGAACTTACTGTGACAATACTTTTCCGCGATCCGAGCTTATTGTGGCAACATCTTTCTTTGACATCTGAGCTTACTATGGCAATACACTTCGGGATTTATTAACAAAGTTGTGATGGAGTTTTGGGCTATTAATGGAGGGTTGAATTAGCACCTGAGTAATAGTTCTACATTTTAGTTGATCTATGACTCGAATTTCTCTTGTTGACGAAGACTCTATAGGGAAAGGATTGATTGGTTTTCCCCTTGTGGGTTTTTCACTGACCTCTAGCCTACTCTTTGGTGTCTTTTGTTTCTGGTTTCTTTACATTTTTTGAATGTATAATTGATTGATGACATAACTGAATAAAGTTAAGGCTAAAAGGAAAAATATATATTAGTCACAAGTAATTATCATGTTAAGAAATTCCACCTTGCATTCGAATTTCAACAAAGATGACCCAACCAAAGTATAAGAAAGTTGACCTAACTACTTTTACAAGTCATCCCCATAAGTGAAGGTACATATGCTATAAATAAAGGGAATATGAGTTCATTTGTACACAATTCAAGCAAGAAGAGATTTGAGGTCACAAATGGAGCTAAGGAATAACTTTTTTGATGACTCGTGGAGTCTAACGGAGGAAGCAAAAATGTAATTTATGGGGTGAATGAGTCATCTATGAATTTTCACTATAGCTTTTTCTTCTGGGATATTTTGGAGCGTTAAAATTTGAGGATACTTCGATATAGATAGAAGATATTCATGTACCTTTGATTCAATTTTTAGACCTTGATTTGCTATAATTTCAAATATCTGTTACAAGTAAGTTAGACTTCCTGAATGCTCCTAAAATCTTCTTCAAACAAGTCATATGGGAATTTTCACTATAACTTTTCTTTCAAGATGTTTCAGATCGTGAAACTTGAAGGATATATATAAAGGATATTTTCATGTACCCATGTTTCAAATTTCAGACCTTGATTCGCTATAATTTTGGAGATACAGTCTAAGGAATTAGGCTTCTTGAATGCTCCTAAATCTTCTTCTGAGAGGTTAGGTTGGCATTTTCGCTATAAATTTTCTTTTGGAATGTTTTGAACTATGAAACTTGGAGGATACATATACAAAATGGTTATGTACATGTGGTTCAAATTATATACCTTGGTTCACTAAAATTTCATAGATATGCTCTAAGGAAGTTAGGCTTCTTAAGCGATCTTGAAATTTTCTTTAGGCACACAAGCTTGGTATTTTCGCTATATCTTTCTTTCTATGATGTTTCAAAATCTGAAATTTGGAGGAGAAAGAGGAGAGATCTCAAGGTACCTATGCAACAAATTTTTGACCTTGTTTTGCTACAATTTCAGAGATATTCTTTTAGGAAAATAGTGTTCCTAAATACTCACGAAACATGTTTCAAACATGTTAGCTTGTCATTTTTGCTATAACACTTTATGAGATGTTTCCAACTATGAAATTAGGATGAGATAGAGAAGATATCTCTAGGTACTTCTGGAAAAAAATTCAAAAGTATATTTGCAAAATTGGATACATGACACGTGTGCAAATTTGTTCTTGGGAAGACGCCAAAAGTAATAAGTTTTGGGAGAAGCAGACTTGGTGAATGAAGAAGTAGTAGGTAGACATGGTGAAGGAAAAAACAACTAACGTCGTTGGTGAAGACAGAAACAACAAGCAGATTTGGTGAAACTAAAAGCAACTAACAAACATTATGAAGACAGAAGCAACAAGCAGACTTGGTGAAATTAGAAGCACCTAACAAACATTATGAAGAAGAAATCAAGTGTGTTGGTGTCTCTGAATATTTGTAGCAATGGGGAGTAGTGTCTCCTATTGGTTGGTACCTACAAATATTGTAGCAGAGGGTATTGTTATCTCCTTTAATTTGGTGCTTATAAAACAACATAGGGGGTTGATGTCTCTTGTAGGTTGGTGCCTATGAACCAACATAGGGGATTGGTGTCTCTTGTAGGTTAGTGCCTAAAAGAAGAAAAGGGGATTTGTGTCTACTATAGGTTGGTGCCTATAAAATATTTCATATATAAAAAAATTGTGGGTTTCCACATATAAATTGTGTTACTCATTCATTTTATGAGATTTCTTTTATGATGGTATTCAATAAGTAAAAATGGTCATTATATTGATTCACCACCCCTCTCAGTATCATTGTGAATTCCAACAACTTCTTTCATAGATCTATATTAGATTTAATGGTATAAGCGATGAATACATGATGCTTTGTTTCTTTACGAATATGTATTACTTAAATTTACTTGTGATACCTAGGGTTTAGTTTTCTTATTTAAGCTAACCCCCCTTTGAACCGTGAAGCTCCATTATTTTAGTTTGATGCTCTTTCAATAATTCTAGGAATATTGAAGGACTTTAGCACAAAAGGTAAAGGGGACATTGTTAAGCAAGTTTAAGACTTTGTGGTCCAATGGTAAGGGCCATCCCTCTCTTGTTTCTTTAGCCACCCATTACTATTTTCCTCTTATTTCAATTCTCCTTTGTGATACAAGATTTTGAACTGAAGTTATTTTTGATATTAGATTAAAACACTCAAGCAAAGGATAACACTTGCTAATATAATCTTTGAAGGTTGTTTGACATCTAATTATCTTCTAAAATGGGTTGGCCATATTAATAGTGCCTGTGGGGTTTAATTTCTTGTTTAGCCATACATTTATACCTAGGTGCTAATATTCACATAATGATTTGACTCACTCACATGCTTGGGTTTCAATAATTCTTTAAAGAAAAAGGGTAAATTTTGAATGAATATGGTAAAACAAGCTTCCTTTTCTTGCGTTAAATCTAAATATGGAGGCAATATTCCATCACCTTTATGCTTTTATCATGTTAAAACACTAAATTGATGCACTAACATATTCAACAATTTGTCTATTACCTCAACAATTTTGGTTTGTCTTTAAATCTAACTTGCTTGAATATTCAAACACCTTAATGTAAAGTTTATATATGGTGCTTTTATTGGTGATTGATCTCAAGAAAATTATCCTAGCATTGCTAAAAATCAATGTTTAAATACTTAATTCTCTACTGGCGCATTTATTATATTAGATTACCATCGGTACATTGTTTTCCTATTGTTGCAAATATTTAGGGCACGTAGTATTTGATATGGTTTAGTGTTGATCAGACAGTGATTTAAATGTTGAATGTGATAATGGTTCTTATGATTAAATGTGTATGGCATGTTGAAAGATGCAACAAGAAATTATCAATTTGATTTTGCCTTGATTAAATTGAGAAAAATTGAATTTCCACATCAAGAGACAACTTGGATGTAGTTGACTTGTGTGACATGGCTTGTGTCACCTAGTTTACTTAGTAAATTCAAGTTAGAGGAGTTAGAGTTTTGTTAAACGTGTTTGATTGCTAGTTTTTTAGCAATCAATGGCAATTATTTCAAGTTGTTTTCACTTAAACTAGTTCCAACTGTTGGAGGAACTAATGGAAGATCGGTTGCGCAATGGGACTTTAGCCAAACTCAATGATCATCTAGTTAACCTATCAATAAGCCCAAAATAGCTAGTGCATGCAGAGAATTCGAGTTACCTAGTTGAGGTGGAGATTCCAAGGCAGTGTAACATAAGTTGTAGACTATTCCGGAGTGTACAGGTGTTGCATGCGACCTAATGACAATCCTAAGGAATTGCATAATCCATTTTGGAGAAAATCCTAAATAATAGGGGCCTAATCTCTCAAAGAAATAAGGGTTCAATTAGATGTTGAAATTGACTAATTTTGGGTCTGAGCTTCTCAGTGAGCAGTGAGATAGGTTGCACACACTCAGGGTGTCCTCAATTGAGCATACCAATTGCAATACATCTCTATTCATTATAATAATGCAAGCATGAATTGGGGTTTTTAGCAGTTTTCTTTCCCCGGGAAAAATACTATTTGCACATGTGTAACTTCTTATTGCATGTCTGAGGTTTTTGTTCTAAATTGTGAATTAATGTCCGCAGAGCAGTAGAGTAGGTTTGTGTCTTGTGATTTTGATTAAAACATCTTTAGAAGTTGCAAAGATACATCATAATTTCTACATGGTATCATAGCAGGATTCACATTAGAGTAGGATTTTTGAAGTTGTTTCTCAAGAGATTCGAATTTGGAGTTCAGTGCAGGAGGATTTCTTCATAGCTGAGAAGATTGCCTTCAATGGACTAAGGCTAGAGTATGCCTTGGAAGGAAACTCTAATTTTGTTGCATGGAAGGACTGCATGGAGGTGGTATTGGATGACAATGGATTGCTAGGATACATCAAGACATATGTTGCAAAATCACCAAATTTTGATTCCCATAACCTTGCTTAGTGGAAGAAAGATGTGGCCAAGGCAATGATAATAATATTCGAGGGAATACGGGATTACATTTTCTCAAATAACCATGGAAAATACACTTCTTTCGCAATGTGGAAAGCACTGACAGAATTGTTCAAGAATAATAGTGACCATGGGAAGCTAGTGCTGAAGGATAAAATTTGAAATATCAAGATGCAGAAGAATGACACTATTCCGCAGTATCTGAGCAAGAATACCTTAGGAGGAGTAGAAGGTAAAGCCTTGGCTTCATAACTAGAGCTTTCCTTTACCCTCATTGCATGCATGGACATCACAGTGATGGGGAGCGTGTGGTACTTGGACTCAGGTGGATTGTTCCAGATGACACGGTGTAGAGATTTTTTTAGTGACTTGGAAGAAAATTATTTCCAGATGCACATTGAGACGGGGGACAATGCAAGGTATAGTGTGACCGAAATTGTTACAGTCACCTTTCAGAAGGAGTCAGGCTCCCCCCTAAGGATCAAGGATGTCATGTTGATTCTGAGCCTAAAGAAAAATTTCATATTTGTTGCATTTTTGGAAGATCGTGGTTATGATGTGATCTTCAGCAAAGGAAAATAATTCTTGAGACATATAGCCACGGGACATGTGAAGAAGATCGAGGTTCATGTGAAGAACATGTATAAGTTAGATGTGGAATATTGTGTTGCATTAAGCACAAAAGATGAGAAGGTGCAGAGTCACAATGTCAGTGAAATTTGACTCAAAAGACTTGGCCATTTTCATCACGGCGCCATGAAGATTATGCAGCAGATAACCACAAGCCTCCCCAAAGGAGCACTTGAGCAGCATGATGTATGCAAAGGATGTACTTTGGGAAAGTACACAAAATCCACATTCCATGATCAGGACAACAAAGCACATGTAGTCCTTGAAAGGATCCACTCTGATGTTTGTGGACCTTTCTTGATGACCTCCACTTCCAGGCACAAATATTTTGTCATTTTTATTGATGACTTCTCACGGAAGTGTTGGATCTTCTTCATGTGGAAGAAAGATGAGACACTCTCCAAGTTCATAGAATTCAAGGCACTGGTTGAGAAAGAAATCGACAAGAAGGTGAAGGATTTTAAGAGCAATAATGGAGGTGAGTACATGTCAAATGAATTTAAAATTTTCTGTGCAAAAGAAGGCATTCAGCAAGAGTTGAAAACACCCCCCAACCCACAATAGAATGGGGTGGCTAAGAGAAATAACCGTAGAATTGTGGGAGCAGAAAGGGCAATGTTGCATGACCAAGGCCTACCTTTGCATTTGTGGGCTGAAACATGCAACACAATGGTCTATTTGTAGAACTAGAGTCCTCATTGGATTCTTGTCATGATTACACCAAAGGAGGCTTTCTCAAGGAGGAAGTCAAACATGTCGCACTTCAGGATTTTTGGAGCCTCTATTTACAGCCATGTATCTAAAAAATATCAAAATAAGTCTAAGTCGACACTAGAATTGGGGGTATTTATGGGTTGCACAAAAACTCCACATAACTACCGTGTCTACTTTCCATACCTCAGAATAATAGTTGCGAAGGCATGTAAAGTTTGATGAGCAGAAAGCGATGTGGTTCTCTCTTGAGAGGGAGCTTTAGATACCACTTGAAGAGGAGATTTTAGCTCCAAAGGAGGAACCCCAAAAAGTTTTGGAGAATGACAAATTAAGGATGAGATATTGGAGACAAACACTGAAGCATAACCATCCAGAGAAGGTAAAAAAGAATCAAGGAAGTTGAGAGACTTATGCAGGATGTGAGGGAGAATTGGGTGCTCCTTCAGATCAACGCATGTAGAGAAGGTCACCTGATTGGTACATTGGCTAGATGGATCTAATGATTGAGCTTGTAGAGACTAAGCCATCCTCTTTCGAGGAAGTAGTAAAGAAACCTGTATGAGTTGATGCAATGGTGGAGGAATACGAATCCGTTGTAAAGAATAGTGTTTGGGAAGTTGTCCCAAGACCGACAGATAAATAAGTTGTAGGTTCAAGATGGATCTTCATGGTGAAGCAGGCAACAGACAGAATCATAGAGAAGTATAAGTCCATATTTGTGGCCAAGGGGTACTCTCAAGTTGAATGGATTGACTATGAAGATACCTTTTATCCTGTAGGAAGGTATGCATCCATTAGATCAATTCTTGTTTTGGTTGTGCAGATGGGGTGGAATATCTACCAGATGAATATAAAAACAACATATTTCAATGGATTTATTGAGGAGGTGTACATCAAGAAACTAGAAGGCTTTGAGACTTTTAATCAGGAATCTCATGTGTGCAGACTCAACTGAGCATTGTACAATATCAAAAAAGGACCCTGTGCTTGGTGCACTGATGAGCCCCAGAAATGGGTAATTATATGGGCTCATTTAGCCTCCTCATTCAACTTAATCCACCATTCTCATTAGTTTATTGAATGTTTTTTATTACATTTATGCTAATAGAGTGAATTGGGTTAGTCATTATGCCAAAAAGTCTAATGTGTGCTTTATGCAGATTTTTGGTCAATTTTGAGACAAAATCAACGGTTTAATGAGCACTTGGCAGCCAAATTCGTGGAAGAACAAGGGAGAAGATTTGTAGGAAGGTGTCCCCTTCATTTATGATCCCTTACCTTGAATTCTCCATCAAAAACTCGGAGCACAAGGGGCAGCCAAGCAAGTCAAGTAGGACTGTTGTTAACTGCAAGTTTTGATAGTCGAGTTCCTAAAGTTTAGGAGGGTTGTTGGGGTCCTCAATTTGTATAAATAAGAAGGCTTAGGGCCTCAGTTCTGTTACTCAAATTTTAGTCAGATGTTAGTTAGATTTTAGTCAGTAGGTTAGTCATTTTGTTAGTCTGTTTTCGCACTTTAGTGCAGCTTTGTATCAGCACATTTTCGAGCTTTTTCTTATAGATAGTTTTTGGGATGTAACTATTATTCTTTGATCAATAAAGATGAATCTAGCTTTGCACCAGATCTAATATTTCATATGAGGTTGTAGCTCTTGGGTTGGGGCCCAACCCAAGTGCCAGTACCTCCTTTGTGTACTTTTATGTGTTTTTGCTACATTCATAGAATAATTTATGCTATTTTGATTAAAATCTTGCTTTGTTACTTAGGTCGTTTTTGATGATTAAAATAGCTTTTCATGCTTCAGGTTGATTTGATAGTTTGGTAAAGGAAAATATCTACAAAAAGGCCATCAAGCAATCCTTGATCTCATCTCTCCCTCCTTGGGTCCATGAGCTGAGACCAAGGCATACTTACTGCCACAAAAACACTGTTTTTACCTCTTCATGCAATTGCTAGTGTTAGATTTTTAGTTAGGAAAGTTGATATCAGTTATACTTGCATGTTTAAGATTTGTTCTTGCTTTGTTTCCATAGTTATCTTGCATGATTTCCTGTGTATAACCTTTTGTTCATCATGTTTATGGTTTTTAGGTCAGATTAGGTCAAAATAGCTAGATCTTTGGTTTTCCTAGTCTTTGTTCGATCAGTTTTGGAAAATAGTGTGAAGAACACCTTTATTACCTCCCTTCCTATCCTTCCTCCATCATACAACCTGCTCCAACCCCTAATCTAAGATTCCTTCCCTTCATTTGCCACACTTTTCCAATTTGCCCTAATTCCTACATTCTTGTGCAACATCACTCCTTCCATCCTTGAATGAATCCAACCACCTTAATCACTTCTTAGCCTCATTTGCCAGGTCCTAGGCCCCTTTTCATCCTCATCCATCATCCATTTCCACTTTCCCACCGTTTTTCCACCATCAACCCTCCAAAATCCTCTTTCGAATCTTCCTGTAGAACATCTTGTAAAAGCCCTGCAGACTTCCTGTAGAAGTTCACGTGAGCGGTTTTTCGAGATCTGATCATGGTGAAACTCTTTGGAAGGGTGCTAGGGACCCCTTAGGCCCTCCTATCACCTTCCAAACCTCCTGTAAGCGCCTATTCCCTTTACTTTTGCCAATCAACCTCTGCACAGTCAAAAATAGTTAAAGCACATGCATAATAATTCTGTAAAATTACTCAAAAATGCAAAAAGATGTTTTTTCCAGATTTTATTGCAAAAGTAGCTTAGTCACATGCATTTGACTTTTCTAAAAGTCAATGGCATCCATTTCCACCGCTTTCATCTCTTTTCTTGCACTAGTAGGGTTAGTCGGTAAAACTAGGGTTTGTTAGGGTTTGCATTTCCTTTCAGCTTTCAGCTTCTTTCTACAAGTAGACTAGCCTATCTTGAGTTAGCCTTCATCCATCATAGTTAAAAGCTTCTTCTAAGAGCTCATAGAAGTTGGCTTAAGCTCCTAGCGGACTTGTGCCAGCTGAACAAGTGACAGAATGCGGCAAGAGCTAGTACTTGTGCATATAGCATCGACATTTCCAAGTTTGTTACGAACTACCGGGTTGATAAAAGTAAAGAAGGGAGTCCCAGGAGTTGCAGCATCATTGCTGCAATACTGGAGCCCACCATGCACTAGGATTAATAGTTATCTCATTGGTTTGGGCTTCACCAAAAGTGAGGTGGTTTCATACCTCTATCATATTTTGGTAGAAGCTAAATCGCTCATCATTGTCTTATATGTTGAGGATTTAATTTTAACTGGTACTGAACAATTGATCAAATCTTGCAGGGAGGACCTTGCAAGATAATTTGAAATGAAAGACATGGGTCTCATGCACTACTTCCTCAAGTTGGAAGTATGGTAAGGTGATGGGAAACTGTTTGTCTCTTGAGGAAAGTATGCCAATTAGATACTATAGAGGTTCTACATAGAGAGTTACAGACCCATGGAGACACCTCTAGAGACCAACTGGAGGAAGGAGGATGCCACTTTAGGTGAGAAATTAGATGATATTGTTTACCGACAATTGGTGGGTTCATTCATGTATCTTGTGAACACGCTACCAGATATGTGCTATGCAGTCAACCAATTGAGCCAAGCTATGGTTAGGCCAACCAAATTATTTTGCAAGGAAACTAAGCATGTTTTATGGTACCTCAGAGGCACTACCCAGTTTGGAGTATGGTACAAACAGACAAAGGGAGTGAATTTGTGTGGCTTCATAGATGCAGATTGGGCAGGGATTCCATTGGACCGAAAGAACACTTCAAGTGTACTTTTCAGTGTTGGGTTCACAATGATTTCCTGGTACAACAGGAAGAAAAGATATATGGCACTCATCTTGGCATAAACATAATACATGGTCGCAAGTCAAACAAAATGTGAGGCGATCTGGATGAGAAAGATACTTGTTGGATTGTTTAGTCAGATGATGGATCCAACTGTGATCTACTGTGATAACCGGAGTTGCATCAAGATTTCTGAGAATCTTATTTTTCACGATCGATCCAAGTATATAGATATCTGGTATTATCATTTACGGGACTCTGTGCAGAGGCGAATAATGTTGTTGTAGTACATTCCAACAAACGAACAAGATGCTGACATTCGGACAAAGGACTTGTCAAAATGGAATTTTAAGTTCCACATGTGTAGGATAAGGGTGGTTGATAATCCCTTGCTTGTTGAGAGGGAGTGTTGAAAAATGCAGTAAGAAATTCTCAATTTGATTTTTCCTTGATTAAATTAAGAAAAAATGATTTTCACATCAACTGACAACTTGGATGCAGTTAACTTGTGTGACATGACTTGTGTCACCTAGTTTACCCAATAAATTCAAGTTGGAGGAGTTAGAGTTCAGTTAAGCATATTTGATTACTAATTTGTAGCAATCAAAGTCAGTTATATCAAGTTGTTTTCAATTAAAATAGTTCCAACTGTTGGAGGAACTAGTGGAAGATTAGTTGTGCAATGGGACTTCAGTCAAACTCAATGGTCATCTAGTTAACTAATCAATCAACCCAAAATAGCTAGTGCATGCAAAGAATTCAAGTTACCCAGTTGAGGTGGAGATTCCAAGGCATTATAACATCAATTGTAGACTATTTTGGAGTGTACATGTGTTGCATGAAACCTGATGATCAACCTAAGGAATTACACAATCCATTTTGGAGAAATTCCTAAATAATAGGGGCCTAATTTCTCAAGGAATTATGCAAGGAAAGAAGGGCTCAAGAAGAGGCTGAAATTGACTAATTCTGGGTCAGAGCTTCTTAGTGAGCAGTGATACAGGTTGCGCACACTCAGGTTGTGCTCAATTGAGCAAATCAACTGTAATACATCTCTATTCATCATATTAATGCAAGCAGGAAATGGGGTTTTTAGCAGTTTTCTTTCCCCGGGAGAAATACTATTTGCATGTGTGTGACTTCTTATTACATGTATGAGATTTTTATTCTAAATTGTGAATTAATGTCCACAGAGCAGTAGAGTAGGTTTGTGTCTTGTGATTTTGATTAAAACTTCATGAGCAATTGCAAATCTACATTGTAATTTCTACATGGCAAGCACATAAATAATTTTTTCCAACAATTGATGCATTACATATTTTATCACTACATCATCATCTCTAAGGTGTTAATTATTTTTTTGGTGAAATTAGGAATATACACAAATCATTATTTGCCTTAATAAGGTAGGTGTTTCTCTCATGAAATAACAACATTAAAAGTTTAATTTGGAAACGAAGAATTATTTCGGTTGATATCCTAAAGATCTACAATTAATAAATCTTATTTTTACTTCCTTATTGTCTTGACTCTGTTCATTAAAAGTTCAAGTAATGTATAGTGCTATGAATCGTGAATTTCCTTTCTTCATTGTTGTTGTAAGTTAAATTAAATCATTCACTAATGGTATAAAAAGTCTAAAAGCTATCCACCCATAAAGTTCTTTTCTATTTCATTGAATGCTCACTCATGGATTGGAACACATACACCTGACATGATTTCATACTCTATCTCTTCAACTTGATCTTAAGTCTGCAATTTGAACGGTTAATGGTCTAAGTAGCACTCCATGCTTATACACACATTGCTAGAACATTTTTTCACTTGCAATTGTAAGTTTTCTCTTACACAATATGAATTGTCAGCAATGTGTATATAACACTCAATGCTTATACACACATTTCTAGAGCATTCTTTCACTTGCAATTATGAGTTTTCTCTTGCACAATATGCACTGCTAGCATCTTAGCACTACAAATATTGTGAGTCTTTTTCATTACCATCTAAGGTATTCATGAACATAATTTGATTTCTAAATTAAATGAGTTATTTGACCTTGTGGAACAATAAACTTTCATTGGATGAATGGATTTTACTTTTTTTTCTCACATTGATCCTCACATAGACATATGGTGATGCTTCTCATGGTTGAACTTACATTGTAAATTTTCACAATAACACCTCTATATTTGACACTATTGTAACTTCACAAATATCAACATTCAATTTGAATCACCAAAGACTTCATTAATAATTGGGATCTTATGCTCACATTTGACAAATTCACATGGCTAAAGAAAATCAAGAATAGTTGGGGTTGAACCTCACTTTTATACTTCAACATGTCCAACTTGGGCATCTTGGACTAGTAATGTTGAGCTCCTTGTGAAACTTGGACTTGTGGGTCTCTTTCACCCTTTAGACATTTCTAATTTCCACCTTTAAAGTGAATGAGCCTATTGAGTGTAGTTAACTTAAGTAATTCCCTTTTCCCTTATATTGAAATGATAAGCTAAGGTTGATATAGGGATTCCCCTTTCGGCTAGGATTTCCTTAACCAGAAAAGTGGAGAAATTCAACGAAGTGGTAGTAGGTGATCTCCTTTATGGTTCTCTTAAGATTTCCCTAGATAAGGTTAGGACTTAACAAGATTACCAACTTAAAGAGAACAATGACCTAAAAACGAGAAATCTAGCCT
The DNA here is from genome assembly GCA_000404065.3 of Pinus taeda. Lineage (NCBI taxonomy): Eukaryota > Viridiplantae > Streptophyta > Pinopsida > Pinales > Pinaceae > Pinus > Pinus taeda. The sequence continues at coordinate 7,481 of APFE030785919.1, read as the reverse complement.
TGGTAACCCATATTTTTGTGTGAAACACGTGAAAAATGTGCTTAAATAAAAAAAATTGGTGCTATGAGTAGCACCCTTTTTTAAGGGTTAAAATTTCAACATTTTCAACCATGGCATTAAATACCAAATATCATGACTACAAAAAAAACCTCAAAATTCCAATAATTTTCAACTACAACATTAAAAACCAAATATTGCAAGTAAGAAAAAACATAAAATCCCAACATTTTTTTTTAAATAAGAACGAGAATTGGTAACTTCGAAAGATAAACAACCATTACTACACTAGATATAACTATTTTATAAATGCCACAAACACACTAATTACAACATGTCTCTAGTGACTTGAGCCCATACAATTGGGCAAATGAATTGTTCACCAAACCACTCGAGCTAAGATCCTTTGACTAAAATTCCAATAATTTTCAACCATGCATTAAAAACCAAATATCATAAGTACAAAAAACCTTCAAATTCCAATATTTTTCAACCATAAGATAAAAAACCAAATATCGTGACTAAAAAAAATAAAACCTTAAAAATCAATACCTAAATTAGACAATCGTTCTTTCAAAAGCAATTTTGATTTATTTATTTTGTAGATGAAGTTTAAAATTACAACTCAATTGAAATTTAGCCTAAGTTAACTTGACCCATTTCAACCAAAACTTAAAAATCAATGATCAAATGGAAACATACTACTAAATATACAAAATCAATAACACCCATTTTTAAGGGTTACAATTCCAACCTTTTTCAACCATGACACTAAAAACCAAATATCATGACTACAAAAAAATTCAAAATTCCAACAATTTTCAACTATAGCACTAAAAACCAAATATTATGAGTACAAAACCTTTAAAATTCCAATATTTTTTAACCATGGCATTAAAAACTAAATATCATAAATATAAAAAACCTTAATATTCCAACATTTTCAACCATGGCATTAAAAACCAAAGATTGTGACTACAAAGAAAACCTTTAAAATCAACACTTAAATTAGAGAGTCATTCTATCAAGAGCAATTTTATTTTGTTTTTAGTAAAGATTCAAATTATAGCTCATTTGAAATCTTAGCCTAAGACAAATTGACCCATTGCAACCAAAACTTAAAAGTCAACCATCAAATTGAAGTGTACTACTTGTAATACAAAACCAATAGCACCCCTCATTCAACGTGGCATTAAAATTGCAACATTTTTTAAATTACGGTCTAGAAAATCATGATAATACACAATGGCATGATGATATCATTGTATAATTTAAAAATTCAATATTAATTCCATTTTTTTAATATAGCTTTTAATCAAAATCTCATTAACTACATTAAATGAAATATAAATTAGCTCTTAAAATTATCGTTGCATTGTCAATATCCAAAACAAATGAAATATTCATCATCAAAACAAACTATCCAACAAACATAGTAATGACTTGTAACTTCATGTAAGATCATAAGCAAGTTAAAATATTCCTTTCAAGTTACCATGCAAACATCATATTGATCAAAATGACATAAAATGTTTTATACATTTACTCAAATTGACTCATAGATTTTGCACACCATTAGAATCTACATTGTATGTATTGATTCTGATGCCTTCGAGTATGGCCAATATCTAGAACTTTTTCAACAACCATAGCTAATGCTAACAAACCTGTGTGACATTCCCTATCGATGGTTATACCCTTGCCAACCTCCCCAAGCTCTTGTTGAATTTTTTTTTTTTTTTTTTTTTGGTGGGGGGGGGGGGGGGGGGGGGGGTTTACAAATGGAAAAGACAAATTGAGGATTGGGAAAGAGCTTGGGCCCTTGATCTCCTATAAGAGGCACAATTTTCAAAGTCCCTACTTGAGCAAGCTCATTGGTGGGTCATAAACCACAAAACACAAACTAGCTCAAACTAGGAAGGAAGGTGGGACCCCAAACCGCAAACCATAAACCACCAACTAGCTCCATCTCCAACAAAGCAAGGGCCTTTATAAAGACTATTCAACTCTCCCTTCACACAATTTCCAGATGGGGGGAGTTTTTAGAATCAACCCCCTCCAAGAAGAAAGTCTTCACCCTCGAGATAAGAACCCTGCAAAGATTAATATGCCAGCTTCCAAAATTAAAAATGACCAACAAAACCTTCTTCCAAAGATACCAACTTATTGTTGAGCAAAACAAAGGACATTGCTACCCCCACACAACACAGGGATAATTTATAGTTGCTAAAATCATTAGATACCATACCACTAAAAAGATAAAATCCAAAAAGAGGGTCTCCCACCTCATAGGCTCTATTTCCTAAGTACAAAAAACCACATAAAGAAAATTTGTGTGGCTAAAGGAAACCTGACTAATAAAGTTCAGACCCTAAAGATTGTTTAATAATTGTGGTCCAAAAGCAAACTAAGATTGAGAGAATGCACCGAGGCTAGGGGTTTGGTCGTTCTCTTAGTTATTGTTTTAACTAGGCTCGATGCTTTCAAAAAATCCACGAGTAGAAGCAAAAACTAACCATTGAAACAACAACAAGGGGAGGTTGATAATTCCTTGTACTTCATTTAACCACATGAAGTTGTTATTGCCAAAGGTCGTAGTAATCATGAAATAGTGCAGAGAATCCTCAAGAAGGTTCCTAAGTCCTCTCCCAATTCTTCATTTGCACATGCGAGGTGGTCGAACTACACTTATATATATGCCATGTGGCATAACCTTTATAACTCATTACTAAAGGTAGCGAGTACATCCCAACATGATATTAGTTAAGGAAATTTTGGCTATGCCACCCTCCCTCCCCTTTTCCTTTCTTAACAGTTGGAGAGGATTAAACCCCCGAGTTATAAAACATACAACTTACATTATTCTTTATTATATGAAACCTTCTTCCAAAAACTTTAACATAAAACAATCTCCACTTTTTACACTTACTTTGAAATTATTTTTTAATTTGACCCACATTTAACCTAACCAATTTTTACATTTATTCAAAATTTATTTCATATAACACCTATTTCGATATATATAAATATATAATATGTTTAAAATTTCAATACACTTAGCTCTTTTTATTTTATTTATTTAATTTAATGATTATTTAAATTATTTAGAAAATAATCAATCAAACTTATTTTCAAAATTAATATCCTTTAATTTAAAAACAAAATAATATTATTAGCTATAGATTATAAATTAAGAAGAAAATACTATTAGCTAATTATAAATTAAGTGACAAAGTAATGTAGTTTGTTTGTTTGTTTTTGTCTTAATATAAATACGTTTATATAATTTCAAAAAACTGAAATTACATAAGCAAGAATGGCGTAGTCGTAGCCATTTAGATTATGATCAACTGAACATCCGGACAACAAAATACAACATCATCATCAACAAAAGCAGTCAATCTCTGGATCACAACCATGATTCCAAGCCAGTTATCACTATATCATAAGTTTGGAAAATATAAAATAACCCACACCCATACAATGTTATTGAAATACAATTATATGCAATTGAGTACCAAAGCTTCAGAGATGAAGCTACAATGATATAGGGAAGCCATACATAAATCCTATCAAACAAATTACACACAAGAGAATAAATTTGCATTGGATGGAAATGAACCATAACCACCAGCATCTCATGCATCCACTGAAAATCCACCTAACATGAGTCAAGTGACCAAGATATATCCCGACGCTCCAAAGGGTCACCCAGAAACCATAGAGCCAAGTAACACTATAAGAAAGGAATGACGAATTCACTAAAACCACCATACTAATCATGGTTTGAAGAAATCTAAGTAGGAGTCTGAACACTATCCACTGGAGGTTCAGTAAGATCTTTACAAGAAGAATCACTAACAAAGAAACCCTCCACATTTTCCAGACAAGAGTCAACATTGTCCAATCAAAATCTCATGTTACAAAGCATCCGTTTGATATCTTCTAACGAATAAAACACATTGTAGTTTTCAACTTGCTTATCTTTGAAAGTGAGACACAACAGGGACGTCATATGTTGATTCAAGGCCAAAGAACTCATAAATTGCAACCTCCTTCTACTGAATCTACCAAGAGTTGGGTTCCATTTAGAATCCTCCCCTACCAATTTAGAGTCAGAGAAGTGAGGACGATCCCTTGCTTCCTTGTTTTATAGAACTAATATCTCCTTCCTCACTTCCAAAGAATTGGCATCAAAAGCAGTAGCCACAAAATCATAGGAAAAAAGGTGAACCCTTTTGTGCCTGATGTTGATTTCGTCTCCTCTCTGACTGCACATCCTCTATCTTGGAGGATGAGCACTACTGCAAGTAGACAGAAAGGACAATGACTAGAGAAATCTCACCTAATAAAATTTGATGGAGAACAATGAGGGAGCCTTTGGAAACCAGGCCTTAAAACAAGAAGGTCGTCACCCAAAGACCATACCAAAGTCCCATAACCCAAGAGATTATCCAACTCACCACAATTCAAGATCATAACCCAACATGAATACCTTATAACCTTCTTACAATCCAAATCGAACCAAAGGCAATTATAACATAATTTAGACAACTAAAACGACCAAATTGCTAGGGTAGACTACACACTTTGAGCTATAAGAAATAGACCTAGATCCACTAACAATTGACTCGGGAAATTACTAATAAAATCTTTAGACACCAACTGTGTGACACCCAGAGACAAAGAACTAAGCGCCCAAATTATCCTAATTTTTCTAAACCACTGAACATATAAATCCAGACACAATACACACATATAATTTCCGAAAAGGCCCTGAAATTAATAAGAAACACAGATCGAGCGAGGGAAATATACAAACTAAGAACAATAATTTATAGCGCGAGCTTGTACTAAGCAAATGGAAACTCACCAGAATCTAATGACGCTCACTGAATACCAGAGAGGATACCAACAAATTGAACACCAACCACTGCCACCGAAGACACAACCAAAAGTAGAATTCCCATGTGAATTGCTTGAAAACCAGAATACCCATAACATATAACAATATCAATCAAAGAACCTGTTGTACCTCTGTAGATAATTCTAGTTTAAGGAATTATGCCAGAGCATTTAAAATATTGTGGGTTTTTTTTTTTTGGATGATCAATGTTCTAAACCAATTCAAACAAGTGTTGAATCTTAATTAATCATGATATAATAAAACGGTTAGTTCTTTACCTCTTGACATAAATTTGGTTTAAAATAGATGTGTAAGGTGGAAATCAAAGAATCTATGGTGTGTCAAATATTCAAACAATGTATTTAATTAACCATATGAAAAAGATGCATGTAACCTATCTTTACAGCCCAACAAAAATATATTTAAATTGATGAAGAAGTGACAATTTAAAGATGTAGAGGAGTTATCTCGGACAAACAGTCCAATCAACTAATCTCTTTAATATATTATGACTTCACAGGGGATTTCAGACAGGTTGCCACTCAACCTTATCTTACCCAGATTTCTACATTCAAAATTAAATATATGCAGAAATTTACAATATGAAATGAAATAACAATGAAGAACTCACGAGAACACAAGCTGCTTTGAGGCAAATCCAAAATCCTTTCATTAATATCAGAAAAACTTCAAATGAATACAATTATGCTCAATAGCTTATCCCAAGGATTCAACCCTTTGTACTTTGATTTATGAAGTATTTATACAATTTTCCTCAAAATATCTTGATTTAAATATCAAGATTTCTTTGCAAAATATCTAAAAATTGTTTACAAAAATAGTTCAAGAATATAGGAAAATTAAACTCCTTAAGCTTTCTCGCACCGATTTTGAGGATTCTAGTGATGACTCGGACTAAAAAGGTTGTTGCTTTGTTGTTGAAGATCAATATATGTTTAATCAAGAAGCTGACTTAATTTATCCCATCTTTCTTCATTTGGAATGGAATATTTAATTAACTTTCTATATGTTTCATCCACTTCGGTATATTTATGGAAAGTGGGCTTTACTATAAATAGATGTTTTATTTCATGCTTGATCAATAAGTCAAAACGTAAGCCTTCCCTGTAATAGTTCCTTTTATGGTGGAAAGTTTGGACTTGTTTGTTGCTATAGATTATAATTTTTATTGATAGTTTTCTAGTTGAACTAATTTGTCTCCCATCCCCTTTAAGCCTGGAAGTCCTTTTTGATGCAGTATATTAAAATTTCCGTGGAATTTTTGAATGCTCGCCTTGATATTATGACATTTATTCTCTAACTATAGCACTAATTTTTTTTTGGTAAGAACTCTTCTTACTTCAAGAATGGTCTCAGTTCTATCTTCAATCTCGCATTCTACAAATTCTTCTCTTGTATTTGAATTTAAAATTCTTATCAAAGCAACAACTTCTCCTTGTTTTTGACCCAAATCTTCCTTTACATCTTCTATGACCTTCTTTGATTTATGCACTAACTCTTCTTGCTCGAAAATGATTTCAATTGAAGGCCAAATTTCAGTCATGGATTCATTAATCTATATCCATATATTCTCCTTTACTTGTGCAATTGTCTATGCCATTCATCTTGATTCATGTACGACTCAATTTCAGGCCTAGGAGTGTGAGCATAAGGAGTAGTTTTTTGCTCTACCCTCAACTTTGAGACAATCCCTAAAGGATCATATGACCATGTAAAACTGAGTGTGAATTTCATTTGTTTAAGGAGAATTTCATTTATTGTTGTTCTAGCATTACAAATGAAAGGTCCAACCTGAGTTTTGATCTTAGCTGAGATTTCCTTTTGGCTGACACAAAGTGCGGCTCATCCATATTTATTATTTTCCTAATATACTCTAATGCAAAAATCATTATAAGAACAAACTTAGTCAATTTATATGGAGGCAATTCACATCCATATACTCTTATCTCTATGTAGTTTTGGTATGGGTACCAATCACCTGTCTTTGTCTATTCACTGAGATGTAGAATTCTCTTAATCTCGGGTCTAATTCTAGGTTCGGCATCATTATTGAGTAGGCAAGAAACTCTATATAAAAACTTATCCATATAATCACTGAATGTGAATTCATTGGTATTATTCCTTACCGAGGAAGTCCAATGAATCACATATTGCAGATTTCCCTATTCATCTAGTTTATGTAGTGGAAATTGAAATCTATCTTATTGATGAAATAAGAACAAGTAAACCAAGACTGAAGCATGCTTGAAAACTCCTTCGGTAAAAAAATTGAGAAATTGTTCATGGATAACCTCTGCCAAGAATTCACTATAATGAAAAATAACTAAAGGTTTTTCTTCTGCTAAGAACATTGATAGGATACCTATAATTGCTTCATCAATCCATTGATCGGTTTAATAGCCCAACAAATAGGAAACTATAAAAATGATTTGTTTTGTCATCTTTGGAAACATTGAGGATGAATAAGGTGGGTTTGTTCTTGGCAATTGAACATTTTCAGGCAGAGATGTCTAAAAAAATTTAGCTCCGTGGGGAAAAGTTAGGCTTTTGTAGAGTT
>APFE030785918.1:1620-12630 GCA_000404065.3 Pinus taeda | reverse complement strand
TTGTTTTGTATTCAGTGGCACAATGATGTCAAGGTCCTTGATCGTGGGTCCACGAACCTCATGACTCCCCTCCATTTCTGGAATATTGATGTTTCTGGGGTCATCCTCGACATCTTCTACATGTATGTTGTAACATTCTAGGGTCTGGCTCAACTTATGCAACCACTTTGGCTATGCTATTTCTTATGGTTCCAGTGGTATTTTGAAAATGGTGGCTTTCAGGACTTGCAATGCATCGTCAACAATATCCATCCATTGGTCTTCAAATAATAATGTTAATAAAAATCCTTCATGCAAGATATCCCATTCGCCTGTACCATGTCAAAGTTTTGTCTCGGTATACTAGTTCTTGGGAATGACATCTGGGGTATGATAAAATAAGTGTACCCACTCTCGCTAGGGTTCTTCCCCATAGGATTTAATCCATTTTGTGAGGTTCATGCACAGGTCATCGTGTCCATAGTATTTCATGGTTATTCGTAGTTTCGGCTTCCCAAACATTATCTGCACCATCCGCCTATAGCCATGCCAGTCTTCAAAGGTTCCTATCATGTGTTCCCCACCAACGTGCAAGCATTGCACACAATGCCCATTTTAATGTATCAAGCCTCTGGTGCTCTGGTACCACGCTCTCAAACTTGGTCAAGAATTTGTGCACCGCTGCCAACCCCCATCGTATGTCCGTAACTCTCGATCTTGAGCTATTACATAACACAGTGACCTAGTCATCATGTTGCAGTTTAATGTTGTTACTCTGTTTAGCTGATTGTGCCATTGTTTGTCTTCTTCATTTGAATTTGAAGTGAAGGCCTCTACGCGCTCCCACAATATTCTTCCTACTGTAGTTGGATTTACCCAATCCTGATTTCGTGTAGTTATCTTGTACATATGATCCAAGTCATCATCATTTTCGTCATCGTGTATGGGTTCAGTGTAGCGTGTTCATTCAACTGGGTCTAATGGAATGACTACGCATAGGGACTTTTTCTCAAATATCATCTTTCGTTTCTTTAAATTAATGACTCCATTCATATCTCTGGCCCAGTCTATCCCTCATAATGCGAGGTAAGGGTTACTGTCATCCATAATTTCTATTACCTCAAAGCCTATTTGTGTGCTCACACCTTCTATATCCACTGTGACTCCTTGCAATCTCCCCATGGGTAAGATCTTTTGTTGGTTCACCATTCGTAATTGAATAGGAAACCACTATAATATGGGCTTTCCCATGCGTTCACATGTTTTTTTAGGTAGCATGTTAGCATCTGAGCCTAAGTCCAGAATGATCTGATCCATCTCATAGTCATTGATCTGCGACGTTAATCGCATTTCCCGTCCCATGCATAAAGCATGATTTCCCAGTTTGCGGACCACGCGAGGTTCACGTGACCTTGCGCACCTAGTTATTAGCTCTTGTAATCCCTTAACTACCTTATTGTGGCGTAGAAACTTAATACATGTCTCTAGAAAGGTAATTAGCATCAAGGGATCCATTTCCGGCTCGGGTTGATCCTTTCTACCTGAAGTAGAGACCTTTTTGAAGCTCTTCTTAGCTTCCCTAAATGTCTTCTTTTCACATTCCAAGTCAAACTTAGGTTTCTTTGTATGGGTCTTGTGAACCCCTAGGTTTTTCTCAGTTAATTTCCCCTTATCTTCCCCTATGGTCGCGCCGCTTCTGAGCATCATGTTAACATTGGGATATTCCTCACGTGGTTCGGACCTCATCATTTGGATGTTTTGCATCGGCGTAGGTTGTGCTACCCTTTTCTAACATATCTGTGCTATCAGCGTGGGGAAATATCATTTCATGATTGAATTTCTCATAGTAGGGGCATGATATTCTCGTCGGGTTGGTACAATTACATGCGTAGTACCCTGGTCCTCCACAGTTATAATAGATTAGCTACCCACGGCCCCTTCCTAGCCACATTCCTCCCCGTCCTCGTCCTCACCCCTAGAACCCACCACACGCTATCGTTTCGAACGAATCCTGACCTTGCATCTCAATCTGCATCCTGTAGGTAGGTGTTTGATCCATCAACAATTCAGAGCTATGGTAGTCTCATTCATCGCAGCCCACTGATCCACAAAAATTGCAAAATAGCTGTTGGGAGGTCCAAGTAAACTTTTGCAGTAGGTGATAGTTATCCGTGGTGTGCTTTCCTCCCACTTGACAGATCACAAACCAGAGCAAAGGTGTCGTGCTTGGCCCCACCTATGCCTCTGGTTGCAACGACATTGGTCCCCCCCTGCCAAATAGTTTACAAATACTAGATAGTGATCCTTATCGTGGCCTCCATTTTACCACACTTCTTCTCACACTTATGGCCTAGGCGCTTTCTCCTCTTTCAAACTTTGCATCTACAAACATAGGTTTTGTAGTTGTGTGGGGATCTACTAAACTACCAACCCAGGATCCTGTATTGGAGTCTCATGCAACCTCATCGCTATGTTTAATGCTTCAGCCTGGGTCGAGATCTTCTGTTGTGACAACACCATCCTTAGATGTGGCGTGAAAGACGCCACAAATCACGCACAGTGCTACGCATTTGTTAGCGTCATGTTAGCCTCTATAATCATACTCCTTAGTCTCTGATACAATCCCAAGGGGTTTCACCTGGAAGCATCACAATCTCCTTGAACTCAATGATTGACTCTGTCTCTGATATCAGACGGCTAAACTCTTTGTTCAATGAATCCCAGATCTCTACTATTACAGCATTTGGGTGATCGCTAGAGTGCTTAATATACCAAATCAATGCGCAATCCTGCAGTGCACTCACCAAGGTAGCCTTTTTAATATTATCATTTGCAACTCTGTGCGCTTCCCACACTGCCCTTACTATGAACCAAAATTGTTTTGGATCTTCACTTCCTATTCCTCTGAATACAGGCAACTTGATCATGCTCGCCATGTCAAATTCTAGTTTGGCGGAGGTGGTGTATTGAGGCCAATCACAAACCCGTACAACTTCTGATCCAACCAATCTTCAATCATTTTCTTCATTGGGTTCTAGTGTTTCGATGTCAGACATCCATTATGCAGATCTCGGTCTTAGCAACAATACCATTTGTTGGCTTGTTGGGGCCTAACTCAGGTTCAGAAATGTTTTAGCCAAACAAATCCTACACTACCGACCTTTTTGGCAACAGTCCACAGAGCGCAGACTGAAGTCTCACCTAAGGTAGTAGGGGAGGGTGTTGGAACCAAGTTTCCGCACCCTAGGGATGTCTAGATGGGAACTTAGAAGGATCGCAGACTGATCTGTGCACTCACGCTACTCTGCACGGTTCTCCGTCCTTCGTGTAGATCTGCATCGGGTGCTTCCTAGATTCTTATTATTATATGCATTTATTATAGATCAGATCTACTTCTTAAGGTATTTAAGCGAACATTTAACATTTATAACTAGTGCACACCATCGTAATTCTTAAAGATAGACATAAACTCATATAACATATGCATAAACCAAAAATATAAACAGATCTGCAATATTTTAGAACCAACTTATCTGGATTAATGTCTTCGTTTCAGTAAAATCCACTTTCTACCCTGTGCACATAGCTACAGGGGTCCGCGCACTCAGCTGCGAACTCTACCAGCCCTCTGCACACACAACTGTAGAGTCTCTATCTAACCACTAACACCCATGACTCAAACTTACAAACTGAGAGCAAATATTGCTTTCACATACGCATAATACATCTGATCTTTTTCCAAAAAGCTACCTTCTACTCCTAGAGCCTCACTCTATTTATATATTCCCATGGTCCATGGACCATGGGCTGGCCGACTCATTTTACATTATTTTTTGGCAGACAACCCTTTGACTCACCTATTACATTTTGCGCTCCACAGACTTCACAAAACTTTTACAGTATTATTACCCTAAATTATGGGCTTTGAGCCCCACAACCATTAAATTTGGTATTAATAAACTACATATGTTAAATGTTCCAACCAATAATGGTTTATTCACCTGACATCATTATATAGGAGGGGCACACCAAATTGTTATTAGGTTGGAGAAATTATTAGTCTCTAAATCCTAGTTTCAATCAAGCCAAGTGAAGGTAGATGTGAGCCTCCCCTTCTCTAGATCATTACCATTGATATGTTTATGTGGGAAGATGGAGTCCTACAAATACCCCACCCTTTCAAAAAAATTAGAAGGTTTGATTAGAGAACCTAGATTTCATTCCAAGTGTATCCTAATGGTGGGAAGAAATAAAAGCACTTTTGACACTAGACTACATCAAATTTGGTAGTGCTTAAAGTATTTTAAGGGGAGTATAAAAAATGGAATAAAGAATGCTTTGAAAATATTTTTGAAGAAAAAATGTAGTTGAAACAAGAGATGGATGATATTCAATGCATTCTAACCCAAAAAGGAACAAATTATGCCCTTCTGAAATCATAATAATATTTAACACAACAACTACATAAATGTAAACATCAAGAAGAATCCTATGGAGGTAGAAATCAAGAATTATCTAGTTAAAGAAGGAAACTAGAATATTAGCTTCTTCCATAATTCTCTTCTTCAATGAAGAAGTTCCAACCACATTTCTTCTCTAAAAATAGATCAAGGGATGAAGTTTCAGAAGGTTGAGGAGATAGAAAGGGACTTACTCAAAACACTTTTATTCTCTACGTCATGAACTTGATGTGGCTCGCCCCTCACCACTTAAAATATTATAGAATATATTCCCCTATGGTCACAATAGAACATAATAGTAATCTAATGTATCAAATATGTTTTGAAGAGGTTGAGAAGGTAATCAAATATATGGCTCTAGAAAAATCTCCATGCCCTAATGTCTCCATCATAAATTTCCTATGAGCTTTCTAGTATATCTTTGTAAAGGATATATGGGAAGTAATGGAGGAATCTAGGTAGTCAAGATCGATTCCTCAAATCTTTGACTCAACATTCCTTTCTCTGATTTCAGGAAATAAGGAGGCCGGTCCTATAGAAAGGTTTTACCCCATACCTCTATGTATTGATTTCTATCAAATCATTACGAAGCTCAGAGATAAACATATGAAACAAGAAATAAATTCCATTATATCATTATATTAGGGAGGATTTGAGGAACTTTGTTACACAGTAAAATGTCACTGCCATCATGTCAGTCTCCCTACTGTGCTATAAACCACATTCACCTATACTCATGCTCCTCAAAAATGGCTAAAAAACCTCTTTGCCTAAGTTAAATGGATCATCGCATCTGTTTATAAAATAACCGCGCTGACAGGCGGAGGCTAGTGTTGTTGTTGCGCTGCCAGCGCGGAAGCACACGTCTTTTCCGCGCTGGTCCCATTTCTACGAACAGCGCATCCTCCGTTTGCCCTTTTCGTGCTGACCGGACCTCCTCTATAGTTGATCTGCGATGTCAGCGTGGTAGTTCACGAGTTTTCTGCGTTGATCCTGTTTGGGCGAATTTGTTCTAACAACCAGCCTTCCAGATCCCTCCAGAACTGGTTGTTAGCATTGTTGAAGTCGCCATCCTTTCTCTGGCATATTTGTTCGACTGACCATCCACTTATTATGGGGGAGAAATCATCCTTTGCCTATTCATGGAGACTCCTTCTCCTTTATAAGCCTCCTCCATGGCCCATGAGCGGCTAGTTTGGAACATACAGACTTTGATTGAGGAATTCTTAGTGCATTTTAGTGCTGCTCTTTGTAGGCCTCGGTGTGTTGTGTGAGGATTGCTTTGAGCTTGGGAAAGGTCATGAGCTTGTTGCCTTGTATATGAGAGAGAGACCTTTTGACTTGGGAGATTTGCTCCAAAGGTGAATGCTTGGAAGATATGCTGGCTGGACCCTCTAGGGAAGGACTCAGCGTCAGGACATCGGTTGTACCTTACTCTACTTTTTGTTAATAAAGATAGATGACTACTCTTATGGTTCCATTTACATTTGGTCAATGATTGATTAATGCAAATTGTATCTTTCCTGACCGATACATAGTTGTTGTTAGTAGATTTTACGCTTTTGTTTGCTCTCTTTTGCTTGTGCAGGTGTTCGTCCGCGAGGATAGCGGAGAATTGTGATCGGTTGGAGTGAAGGAGCGAGAGGAGTATCTCTTCGACAAACAAGCGTGTTGGAATCCAAGTAGGTTATTCTCACCCACTTGTTAATTACAACTAGGAACCTGCGGTGTAGCATTGTTTGATTGTTGCTAGACCCCTGTTGGGCTAGTAGGGATCGCCTCTATCCATAGAGGGGATTTACCTATCCAACAAACTTTTTCAAATCCTAGATGGATGTATCCTTTCCCATGAATTTATTCACTCTTTAAAAATGTATAAATGCACTAGGATGCTAATGAAGTTCAATATTTGTAAGTCTTATGATTATTTGACCTAGAATTTTCTTTTTGAAATTATTCAAGCCTTTCCATAAGGAATGGACATCATGGATTCTTTGACTTCTTCTCCCTGCTATTACATCTTAGTTAATGGATGTCCATGCAATCCCTTCAATCCTTCTCAAGGAACTCATAAAAGGGGACCTTGCATCTCCCTTGATGTATGTCATTATTTCTAAAGGGTTGGGCCATTTTATCAAATGAGAAGTTTCTACTATCTCCATTCAAGGCCTCTCTTTTGCTCCTAACATGGACCCTCTCTCTCACGTCTGATTTGTTGATGAAACCATCCTAGTGAGGACCACATCTATGGAAAAGCTAAAGCCTTCAAGGAAACACTAAATACATTTATGTCAACATGTGGAGTAATTTTCAATAAATCTAAAGCCCATATCTTATTTTATAATGTTCATGTAGTCATTGAAAGGAATTTCAATTGTATCCTAGGTTTTTAATAAGCTTCCCTTCCTTTTAGATGTTGGGGATCCCCCTTGATCCACATGGTTATTGGTGGCTACCTTCCTATTCCACTTGGACTGCCACCATTATTTATTTCAGTTTCTTAGTTTCCTTAATTGTAGCACAATTTACTATTTTTGGTGGTTTTTTGGGTCCTGAACTTGTGGAGTGGTTTTGAGGCCTCAAATGATGTTTTTTTGGAAAACTAGAAAACAAGAGTCTTTAAATTCCTTGCAGAATCAAAATTTATAGTCCTCATATATATATTTCTAATGATGTATTGTGGGCATAAAATGGAGATTGTATACCAAAGTTATGATCCTCGGATGTTGATGTATCAATTTACCCCAAGAAGGCCCATAGTTTTGCCACTTCATCTCCTTTAAGTTTTTCGACCTTTAGGGTTTTCCTTTGTTTCTAAATAATATATAGGCCTTAGAGCATCATTGTAACACAATTTAGTGACATGTATATTCCACATCGCTTCTCATAGATAACCTAGCATCCCCTGAGCTAGTTTATTTCCATTTCTGTATGTAAGGCATATTTTAATTCTTTGATATTAATGAAATGAAGTTTTATTTTTGTTGCAACTCTATCTTTATGTGTATATATATATTTTTTTGTGTTCTTTCATAAGTGTGGATCAATGGTATTAGAGGGGTCTACTCTTTCTCATTTTTTCTTTACATGTCACCAACGAGGTCAGGGTATAAGGAGTTAGGGATTGAACTGCTTGAACCTTTGCAAGACCAACCTCACAAACCCCGACAACCTCCCATGGAGGAAGAAAAGAAAGACGGGGGGTAGGAAATCCTTTCAAAATATTTTTCGAGGAAGCCCTAGAGCAGCAAAGGAATGTGATGATGGATAACTTTGCCTAGATCCTTCAAAGGCTACACCATAAGCAACACATCTTTGTCCAACAACCACTCTGGAGGCACCACTCCTTTTAAGGTACAAGTTAAATTTGACATTCCCATATTTCAAGTGAAGATATATGCAGACACCTTAGATAGATTTCTAAATTTTCTTGGAAGGATATTTTTCAGTCCATGACTTTTCCAATCTGGAAAATATTACTTTTGCACTCCTAAAAGTCATCCAACATGTCAAGGATTAGTGGGAAATCTATTGTGAACAAAGGGACGAGAGTGAATCCTCATTATTTTCAGTTGTACCCACATGTAATTCTTTCTGACATGCCATCAAGAAATAATATCTCCCTATCAATAGATATGAAGATAAATACATAAAGTGGACCATACTGCAACAAGGAAGGTACCAAGATGTGCTGAAGTTCACAAATGTTTTACATACCCTTCCCATGAATCTGGGTATCAAGGATTCTAAGTAGAATTTGGTACTGAAGTACTACAACTATCTACAAAAGTACATCTAGGATAAGATAGAGTTCCCAGACATATTCTCACTTGGAACCATCTATCAATATGTTTTCAATATCGAGTAGAAATTTAAAAATAAGAAGTGAGACTTTGGATCTGTGAATCTGAAGCAAGAGAAAGGTGCCCCCAAACTATAAAACAAAGGACAAAGCCAAGGCGGGGTGACCTAGGACAACCTCCTGAAGCTGCAAGAAAATAACAACACCACGAGGATAAACAAGGATATAGGGAAATGGTGTGAGTTCCATAAGAGCCCCACTGACAACACAAGTGAGTGTCGAGCCAAGCAGTGACTGGTGGATGAGCTAAAGGCTTCCAAATCAGATGCATGTTCCAACTCTGAGCTAGATACAAACAAGGGGAATGATAAAGGGAATCAAATTATTGATGTGGAGCCTATTGCCATCATTTCCATAACCAAGATCCCGAAGGATGAGCCGGATATTCTAAGGAGGGGGAGTGGCTCTTCCATTCACATATGTGGGTGAAGGGTTCTCCGCTATAGTTCGTTGTTGAAAGCAGGAGTTAAAAGAACCTCATTTTAGCATTGTTCATGAAGCAGTTGGGCATACCAACCACACCACACCCATAACTATATGCCATCGAGTGGATTCACCAAGGGAAATATCTCCATGTCAGCCAACAGTGTTACCTTCCCTACAACATCAAGCCCTTCATAGAAGAGGTAATATCTGATGTTGCTCCTCTTGAAGTTTGTAATGTATTATTAGGCCACTCATACTTGTCGAAGAGACATGTTGTGTATGCGTCTAGGCCTTGCACTATTATTATTACTTTAGGTAATAAGTTGTACATGATACTGAATGTAGCACCACCAACAACCATTTCTTTGATCACTATGAAGAAATGCAATAAGATGATTTCCAAGAATGGGATTTTCTTTTCTTTATGGTTCACCCTCACAGAAAGAAGAAGATTGTGGTCATGACCTCCAAACAAGGATCCTCTACACAGCAGCAACAGATGGAAAAGGTTGTGGAGGAGTACAGGGACATCTTCACCTCTCCCACAAGGGTACCTCTAGATTTTCAGGTCAAGCACTCCATCAATTTGACCTGAGGCACGTCACTACCCAATGGATCGATCTATCAATTCTATGTTATGGAGAATGATTAAATCAAGAGGCGGATTCAGGAGCTATTGCAAAAAGGGCACATCAGGTCAAGTTCATCACCATGTGTGTTGGGTCCCTATAATACTAGTGATTACCCCATTACTATTGTAGTTGTACCCCTTATTAATATTGTTGTGCCGCTACTACCCCCATATTGTTATTACTATGCCCCACAGAATCCCTATATTGTTATTTTTGTGGCTTTATATTATTATTGTTAGGTCGGCTGGGTTATATTGCGACTCCTTAGACTCCTATATATAGAAAGGAGGTTTTTTCATTTGAATCATCCAAGAATTGTTCATTTATGTAATGTAAAGGAGGTTGCCCCCTCGAAGAGGCTGAATTCTAAGGCATTGATCTATCTTTTCTATCTTTTTCTTGAGCTGGTTTCATAACATTCAGTGTCAGAGCTTTGGATTCTAGGGTTTCACTGCTCCAAACAGGTCATCGTGGCATTTTCACTATAACATTGTTTCTGCGATGTTTTAGAAGTTAAAAAAAAAACCCATTTGAGAAGAAATCGCGCTGAATCTCGGGAACAAATTGCAAAGTTGTTCGTGCTATATTTGCAGAGATATGATCTAAGGAAGTTGGTCTTCCTGTAGACTCCTGAATTTCATTCCAAACAGGCCATCGTGGCATTTTCACTATATTTATTTTTCTGCGATGTTTCAGAAGCTAAAAAAAACCCATTTGTGAAGACATCATGTGGAATCATGGGTCTGAATTTCAGAGATTTTTACAATATATTGGCGGAGATATAATCTGAGGAAGTGGGTCTTTTTGCAGACTCTTGAATTACATTCCAAACAGGTGACCTGGGGAAAATCATCATAACCTTTTCTCTGAGCATTGGATTGAAATTTCATAAGAAGGTGAAGAAAGAGGACAGAATGTAGTTTCTTGTAAATATTATTTTAGAGCCAAAGGACAAAACAGTGACTCGTGGCACGTCATACAAGTTCGCTCTACTAAACTAGTCTATAATCAGGTCACTGTGGGAGATTTCGCATAACGCTTCCTTAGAGAATCCAATTTGGATCAGACTAGTGGCATTGGAAAGAGGACACAGAGGGCTACGACAGGTTGGAATTTTAAAACTGGATGACCTGAAAGTCCAGAAATACATCAAAGGCAATATCGAGCTCCTACAAAGTGAAAGAAAGGTGTGTAGATTCTTTTCAATTTTTGCTTAATATTGGTTTGAAATTTTATTTTGAAGGAATTCAGAGGGCTAGTAGAGCATTATTATTGGGAACTAATGCCCCGAGGAAAGAAAATGCAAACACCTAGTAAGGAACCTGAAAGCTCTAGCATGAGTCATGAAGAAGAAGAAGAAATGCTATATGATATATCAAAATTACAAGAACAAGTGCAACAAGTGTCACGTGCACAAAAAGCAACAGAATTAAAGATGGATGGTTTAAGGAAAGATGTAGAAGCTAAGATGGATGGCATGGAAGCTAAGGTGAAAGGCATGGACGTTAAAATTGATGGCATGGATGATAAGATGGAAGAATTGAAGATAAATATGAATAAGTTGCTACAAGAAATGGTCACTAATGGTGAAAGGGTACTAAAAGAAACTCATGATGAGAACAAAAGAAATGTTAATCATGATTCCATAGAC